>CM038231.1:87553113-87693474 GCA_021442155.1 Cymbidium sinense
ATCAAGATGAACCCATAGAGCCCAAATTTGCAATTTTCTGATTTATATTTATTTTCTGTGAATTTTGGAATTTTTTTTATTTTTATTAATTTTTAATCACTTTTTAAAGGGGGATTAACCGTTATGGGACGGCAGGTTGACATGGCTCCACCGTGGCGCCATTGCCATGTGGTGTCGTTGCCACGTGGCGTGATGCATGTGGGCCACATAGGATCCCGCGTGGCATCCATGTCAAAAGTGACGCCATGAAGGATAATCCTATGCCGTCTGATTGAAGGTCAGATGGTCTAGATCAATCTTGTGGTTCCTTAAAGAGATTAAATCAATGCATCTGTCTAGATCAGACCCATCTATTCCTTTTAAAAGGAATGGGCGGTTGAGATTACATCTCCTTCATTGACGGTGAGGACCAAGAGCCATCAGTCGATTTCACTTGATTACCTATGATCCAACTGTTGAAACCTCTCGTTTTCAATTGGAAAACCCTCAGTGAATGCAATCGAACTAATATAAATTATTTGATCTCACTTAAGATCGAAATTTCTTCAGAAAGCTTCAAAACCAAAAGCTTGGCCGGGGTAATGGCATACCTCCATTCCGGCGCTCTTCGGTAGTAGGGTTAACTCCAATAGTTGCAGAATGACACAAGGAGCTTGTGCGCCAAAGGAATTGGATCCTCTCCCTCTGGATTGCTCCCTAGACCAAGCTCATTTGAACTTTGATAGCGTTGATTGTTCTCCACTTCCCGGTGGTGAGGGAAGTGGAGAGTTTGTTTCTTCTTCGTTTGTGATGGTGAAGGTGTTGGAATAGTCTATTTTGCTTGATGATCATTCTATGCATGCCTTCTTGTTTTGGCCATGCCCCTTTCTCCTTGGACTTTTGGTGGCCAAAATTTGACCACCGATAGCAAAAAGGCTAGCCAAGGGGTGGATTCAATCCCCCTTGGACTTGTGAACATGTTTGGATGTTCATATGGGAGGGAGGAAGGCTATGTGCTTGCTTTCTCCCCTTGGTTGATCCTTTCCTTTTTCCTTCATTTTTCTCTTCTTTTTGGCAAGAATCCAAATTCCATTTGGCAAATGAGTATGTTCGGGAAAACATTGGAGTAGCTATAGTGGTAGATAAGATTAGATAGAGTCGCCTTAGAAGATTTGGCCAAATAAAGCATCAGCCTTCCGATGATCCGATCAAGAGAGTAGATGCATTAGATTTTCCTAATGTTAAGAAGGGTATAGGTAGACCTAAAAAGACTTGGTTAAAATGTATACAAATGACCTTAGTATACTTGAATTAAATGAGAATTTGACACTTAATCACAATGGAGAAGAAGGATTTATGTAATCGACCCTACGTAGTAGGATAATGGCTTGTTGTTGTTATTGTTGTTATTTCTTGGTGGCCTTCACTTGAGGGCAGCCATCTCTTTCTCTCTTGGACAAGAGGTGGGATGAGATCGAAGCTTACTTTGATAAATCCAAGTTATTTTTTTTATGAGGGGAAGAGGAGGAGGAGTTTACTTTTGGTCAAAGATTTCCACTCCGTCCCTTGATTTAATTTTTTTCTTTGCTTTTGGTTTTTAGCATCACTTATTAAAATCCTAAGACTAATATGTGAGTGCCCGTATCAAACTCAATACGAGTTTAAGCTCAAGTTTAAACCCAATATAACTTGAATTGGAATTTTGTGTCCAAACAAAATGCTTTGATTCAAAGTGTTTGGATTTTAATTTAATTTTCTTTAATTTTGAATTTAATCATCTTTAATTGATAATTGATTGAGTTTTGATTTAATTAATTCATTTAAATTAATTTTGAATTTCATTTCATTTTGACTTATTTAGCCTAAATGGGTTAAGTTTGGTTCCACTTGAGCTCAAATGACTAATTTGACTCAATTGGATTGGGTTTAGACTCCAATCATGCTTGATCACATGAGTGAGATGATTTGGTGTAATCGATTTCATTTAATTTCAATTAATATTCAATTTGAACCCATTTTACCCAAAGTGGGCTTAATGGGTTAAGTTTGGGTTTCATTTGGGTCAAATGACCAATATGACCAAATTAGACAAAATGGTGGGTTGGATTATGTTTGATTATAATTTCCAAATGATTTTGAGCAATCAAATTGAGTTGATTTCAATTTGATTTTGGTTTGAACCTAATAGGACCCATTTTGGGTTATTTTAGACTAAGTGGTCTAATTAACCCAATTAAGGCCTAAATGAATTTGAATTTCTTTAGATTCATGATAAAACATGTTTATTTGATCATTTGAAATTATTTAATTTGGTCAAATTCTTTGTGGGTTGACCTTTGACTAGGTGGGACTCACTTAAGTCAAACTTATGCCAAATGAGTTGACTAGATTTGACTTTGGATTTAGTTTTATTCTTTTAATTTATTTGGATTTGAATTTATTTAATCCAAATTTGAAATTTGGGTTGATTCCACCTAAGCCAATTAGGTTAGATCAAACCCAAAGATGATTCCCTAGGTCACTAAGTATAGTGTCAAGCACTGAATTAGAAGATTTCTATTTGAGATTAAGACATCATAATTATTAATTTCAGAGTTCATATTAACCTCATCCAAAAATAAGATCAACAAATGGACTCCCAATATGTGTAGTGGATCGGCTAGAGTACACTGCACATATTGGTGTTGACCGAATTGATTAACATTACAAGCAAAAGCTTAGAATTATTCAAGTGTAGAATTTAGAGTTTGATTTTGATTTTGATTTCAATTTATGTTTTGATTATATTTGATTATGAAAGATAAGCATATGTATGCCTATGATTGTTTCAATTTGATTCTTTCTTAGAAAATTAACTTCACTAAGTTCTAAGATGAATAGGGATGCCATTAGGAGTGGACCCAAAGGTTGGTGTAATCCTAATGCACTCACTGTGCTTAAAGAAGGTGCTTTCAAGGGACTTACTCTTGTATGAGAATAGTAGTTGGAAAGGGTGCCAATGTGGACACTTACTCTTATTTCATACTACATAATATTTTAACCAAGAAGAGATACCATTAGGGATTTACTCTTATCTGGTTAGCTATTAGGAAGGGGTCTTGGAGACTTGATTCCAACCTAAATAGCTAACATGGGGAGAAGGGGCTTGAATAGCTTAATCCTAATCCTTAGTATTTTGACTAAGCAGGGGTCACATGGATATTTGAGTAGTCAAAAGAAATGTGGCCTTCAATGGCCTAATTCTATCTCTTAGTTTCTTTTGTTTTCATTAGAAAAGCAATCACAAAAATAAAGATCATATTCTAATGAAGTAAGCTAACAGGAAGGGGCCTTCAATGGATTAATTCCAACCTTGGTAGCTTTAGAAAGGAAAGGGGCCGTAATGACTTTATCCTATCCTTATAAGGCTACCTACTAAGGGACTTACTCCTTTATGATTGGCTAATAAGAAGGGGTCTGTATGACTTCATTCATTCTTGAATAACGATAATGAGGAAGTTGAGTCTTAATGACTTGTTCCTAGACCTCAGATTCTGGCTAATAAGAAAGGGGTCTTCATGACTTATTCCTAACCTAGGTAGCCACTTTAATAAGAAAGGGGTCTTCATGACTTATTCTTATTCTTGTCTTTTAGAAAAAATGCCTACTAGAGGACTTATTTCTTTATAGCTAGCTATTAGGAAGAGGCCTTCATTAGCTTAATCCAACCTAAATAGCTTGGGTGGAGGAAAAGGGGTCTTTGATGAATTAATCCTAAACCTCGCATTTTTTTGTTTTGACATAAAGATAAGGTCTCAATGACTTTATCCTAACCTTAATCACTTTAATAGGATGCCTATTATAGGATTGACTCTTTTGTAATTAGCTATTAAGATGGGGCCTTCAATGGCTTAATCCATCTTAAATAGCTAAGGAGAGGAAAGGGGTCTTCTTGACTTTATCCAATCCTCAAAAGTTTGGCTAATAGGAAAGAGGGTCTTCATGACTTGTTCCTTTACTTAAATAGCCTAGATAGCAAGAAAGGGGTCTATGATGACTTTATCCTTATCTTGCTATATGAAAGGATGCCTTCTATGAGACTTAATCTATGTGAATAGCTATTAAGATGTGGCCTTCAATGTCTTAATCCAACTTAAATAGATAAAGAGAGGAAAGGGGTCTTCATTACTTTATCTAATCCTCAAAAGTTTAGCTAGTAGGAAAAGGGTCTTAATGACTTATTCTTGTCCTAAATAGCCTGTGTGACATGAAAGGGCTCTCAGTGACTTAATCTTATCATGTAAACAATAGGAATAGTGCTATGAAAGGCTTGCTCCATACCTATGAGAAGTTATAAGAAAGGTACCTCAAATGGGCTTACCACCTTCTTAATGAAAGAAAGATTTATTCCATAAAAGGCCTACTTTGAATTTATGATAATGGTGCACAAAAGCTTAGTCAAAATTTATAAAGAAAGACATGAGAAAGGTGCCACAAAGGGCTTGCTCCTTTCCTATGGATGATATGAGTAATGCATAAAATACATACTCTAATTTTATGAGAATGGTGCACAAAGGCTTACTCCAAACTCATAAGGAAAACATGAGAAAGGTGCCACAAATGGGCTTGCTCCCAACTCAAGGTATATATAGGAAAGGTGCCACAAAGGGCTTACTCCTAACCTTTAGATGATACGGGTGAGGAAAGGGGTCAAAGTGACTTAATTCCTAATCCTCAAATCTTTTGACTAATAAGAAAGAGTCTCATGGACTTAATCCTTACTTGATTAGTCTAACTAGTGAAAGGTGTTGGAAGGTTTGTTTTCATTTCTTTAGTTTCACTAATGCTTTTTACACATGAAGAAGTTTAATGAAGAAGGTTTAAAGATTTAATGTATATTTTTGAAGGAGGATTTGGGTATATTTTGGACCTAATGCTTCATTATGTCATAAGCATAGAAATTCATCATTTTTTTTTCAAAGTTACATATAACCATGCTAGATGTCTAATTCATTGTAGGCAAGACATCATAGGGTACTAACCTGAGAATTCTACCTCTTTGAGCATGCATGTGATTGTGTAGTTCTTTATGTAGTAAGAACCAAAGTCAACCAGTGCTTTTCAAATTAATTTTTTTTGGATATATATTCCATTTTTATTTTGTTGACATGAATCAATAGCTTATAAGGCCTCCTCTTAGATTTAATAAAGATCAAGAGATTCTTTTGAAGCTTTCTAAAGTGAATGAGAGTTAAGATAAACAAACTCTTGGATTCTCATGAATATATATTTTTTATTTTATTCTTTTGTCCCTTATCAATAAGGGAATTAAAGGATTAACTTATTAGAGAAAAAAGATTTTCCTCATAAGTTTGAAATTGAATTTCTTAAATTAATTTATTATTCTTTTAAAGGATTTATGAAATGATATTTCATAAATGTCTTTGATTAATTTCTTATTTTTGCATTTTTGATCCTTCTAAATTTTACTACAAGGTCCTTGAAATTACTTCAAAATTATATTACAAGACTATATATGTAGTGATTTTGGTTGTTCAAATCACATTGAAGTTTCTTTTATTTTCTTTTCTTCTTTTCTATTTTTTATTTATTTTTGGGAAAGATTTTCAATATAACTCTCTACTTAATTGAAAGTGAGGTTACAAGAAATCTTGATCTTGACCTTTAGACAAATTATCCTAATATTTTGAGACTGAATGATATTATTGTAATAGAGCATTCTTGTAAGGAGTTTGAATGTCATATCATATGCTTTCAATTTTATTTTCTAGAATTATTTTGATTTGATAATTAAATTTTAGATAAGTTATCCTTAAAGAGGATAATCTTATGCATGAAAGCCTTTTTGATTTTGAAATAAAGTATGGGTAATATGAACCCATGTTTAATTTAAATATTTTATCCTAGTCCCAAGATGTGGGTTATATGGATTTGATCTTTTTCTTTATTTATTTATTTTTTATTTTCTTTTTCTTTTTCTTTTTATTTTTATCATTCATTTTCATTTTTTTATGATGTTAGCTAACCAAGAAGAATGTTTTCTTCTCATGTAAAGCCATCATTTTCTACCTTTTAGTTTGGCAAAATTTTGTTTTTCTTTTGGAGTTTGATCGGAGTCATCAAGGGACTTAGTTTATTGAAATATCATCAAGCTTAAATTTCTAGGCCATTATATGTGGAGATCATTTCAATTTATTTTCAGATAAAGTAGTCTTTAAACTCAAAGGATAGCTTGATCATGTCATCAATATCCAACTTATTAAAGAGTTAGACTATTGATATCAGTTGTAGATAAATTTTTTATTTTTGAGGTTTACTTCTTTTAGTTTGAAAATTGTGGATTTCAATTTTTCTTCAAATTCTAGGGGTGCATCCTGAACTTGAAGACTATATAGATCTCTAGACACATCTAAACAACATTCATTCAATATGTTAGAGTGCCTTTGAAGAGAAAGTCAAGACCCTGACTACTTAACAATTTTCAACTTGTAATGGCTCTTATGGTTCCATAACTTTTTTTTTGTTTATGGATAGCCACATACAATGGAATCTGAGTATACTTAATTGAATCTTTAGCATAAAAAGGATATGGATTCTTAGATAAGAAGATCAATTATCTCTTTTGACCTACCATGCGAGCCTAATTACAAAATTTACTAGAAAATTAGATGTATTTGACTTATTTCCATAACATTTCATTCTTTGAGGAATGTTACACCAAGCATTTTTCCTAGTTAAAAGATTCACTAAGAAATTAATTGTATTTTACTTTTTATCCAAATACAACATTTGATTGATTGGCCTTTGATATGATTCAACTCCTTGTCTTGATTGATTGATCATATAGCATGATCCAACACTTTTATTTCTTTTTCATCATTTCATGGAACAACAAATCTAGTAAAGCCATTTAAGATTGGTAAAATGACTTTCTAAAGATGTTACACTTCTGAATTCAAAATTATTTAGTGGAGTCATTTAAGATTAGCATAATGACTTTCTTGAAAATTTTACACTTCTGATATCAGAATTTTTTTCTATAATCAAATATTTAGTGAGGTCATTTAGGAGTAGCTGAATGATATTCCTAAATGTTCAACACTTTCAGTTTAGGATGAATATGAACATCCTTCCAAAATCAATATTTTTTTCTTTTTCTTTCATTTGATTTTTTTATTTAATTTCTTTTTTTTTTGTATTTGGGCTGGATAGGACCATCCAAGAGCATTTAAAGATGTTTCTACATTTCTAAGATTTCTTTTTTTATGTTTGAATTTTTTTTTCAATCAACAATGTGATTAAGACTGAGTTTTTCTTCTAAGTTGATTTTTCAAGATTAAATCTTCTTTAAACTAAAAACTCCTTTCTTTATTTAATTGAATTTATAATTAATGTTGACCGATGCACTTGGATCACAATTATTTTGGAAATTTTGTTTTAGAATTTTCTACATTAACTTAAGATGTGGATGAGTTCTTAGTAGTCTATCTTCATCATAGGAGATAACCCTAGAACTTCTTTATAGTAGAATGCCACATCAGGAAGTTTCTTATAATTAAAGTAAGCAAATTACATTATATGTAATGCCTTGCTTCATTTTCATTTCTTTTTCATTCCTTTTTATTTTTTTTATTTCTTTTATTTTATTTCATTGTCTTTTCTTCTTATTTTTTTATATAGAGCATTACGATGTTTGATTTTGCACAACTTCTCTAAGATGGGCAAGACATCACATTTGAGGATGACTTATTTGCCATTTCTTTTCAATGTCATTTGAGGTGGTATGACTCTACCATGTTGAATTTGATTTCAAGAATTTCCCTTTTAATATCAAGGGAAGGTAGGTCTAACTCTATTCTTAATAGATCAATAAACCTCATGATCTATTCATTTGGAGGATCATCATTTATGAGAGGACCCTCTAGGGAAGATGATGTACTATTAGAAAGTCAAGTTTGACTTGTACTTTTTTATAACAGAAACAAGATTAAAGGTAATCTCAACTTGCGATGGAATCTTTGACCACCATACTAGACATTAAGATAATGTCAAGCGGGTCATAAGACATTGAAAAGGATTTACTTTAGATTCACTTTGTAGTGAAAGCATAAAATGCCTTAGTCTTTGAAAGGAGAAACTAAGGCTTTTTTTCATTCATTTGGACTAACAAAGTCCTAAGTGATTTATCTATCAACTTACCAAAGATAGAAGTTTCATACTTTCACTCTGAGATAAAAACATCATCCTTAGGACCCAATCCTAAGGTCATGATTTCTTTAAAAGGATTAAAATCTTCATTTATTTTCTCTTCAAGATTTGTCCTTAAAACTAATTAAGGCCATTCATGAAATATCATTTCATTCAATGGGAGAAAACTCCCATTAAGAAAGTTGATTTCAATTTATTAGGTTTAAATTTTATTCATTACAACTTTATCAGAAGAATCAGAATTATCTTTCGCTACCCTCTCTTTTCTTCTATTGATTATGTGCAAAAGTGAATCCTATCACTTTATCTTTGTTTATGTGATGTCATCTTCCTCTTTTGACTCTCTCTTAAACTCTTAATGATCCAAGGTTTTGGAAAGGTCTAAAAGAGGGTTACCTCCAAGTCACTTAGAATTGGCCAATCGCCTTGAACAATGATTTTCCAATATTCTAGTTGACATGTGAGATGAATTAAGATTAAAGCTGATTGCATTTATGTAAAATTTTCTTCTATAAGGATAGAAGATTTACATTTAGTTCCTTAATCAACCTTTGCCAAAGGTCAATAAGGCATTCTTTTGGATGATTTTTTTTATCCCTCTTTTTATTTTCTTTTGAGTTGATTCTCCTTTAAATGCAATTCAAGCTTCAATCATGGTGGTAAGAGGCAATAGGCACAATTATCCCTCCTTTTCATTTAGATTTTCTCAGGATTTAAAGGAACTCTGTCATTTCAATCTACATTCTTAGGTATTTGTTACCTTTGAATGTAGTAGAACAAAGGGTATCCATTAAAGGACCCTGTCCTAATTTTCTCTAACTTTAGAACAAAAACAAAGTAAGATCAAGGACAAGTTTAACTTTGAGATTTTATTTGTGAGAGTTACTTTTCAAAATTTAAAGTAATTTTCATACTTTTTCAATTTCACATTTCTTTTCCATATTGGAATGGTTTTAAATCCTTTACTGATTTAGGTCTTAATAAAATGACTTGATTATCATTTATTTCTCTCCACTTTTTTTTTTTTTTTTGGGATTTGGTTCTAATTCCCAATCATTTAACTATGGCAAACGAAGAGTTCTAAAACCTTAGTTTAGGATGTTGGATTGGCTCAACCAAGAATGAAATGGAGAGGTATCCAATATAATGAATGGCAGTCTTGACCTGTGAGTGGCACTAGTACACTGCTGATATATAAAAATAATCACTTATTTCTAAAGATGGAGAGAGGAACCAGTCCCCAGCGAAGTCACCAGAAAATATCTCTATGGAGAAAATTTATGACACCACATAGAGTTTAGAAATTTCTTACTTGGACGATCAAATGCGTCATTAAGAGATAAACATATTATGTTAGAAGATAAATAATTTTTCATATAATATATTCGATCATTTAATAAAAGACTCCTAAGGCTATTGGGTCTTTCATGTACTAGAGATTTTCTCCCTAAACTACATGAAAGTCACAACAGGGTTTAATTTAAATGAGGTTCATTGTTTCATGAGGCAAGCCATTATAGTTAATTATATCTTAAGAAGGGTCTCTTCCTAAGAATACGCTCGATTAAAGAAACAAGTTATTATTTCTAAGGATTTTAAAGTTTCTTTTCAAAGGATTGATATTTGGAATTTCAATTGGGATTGGCTTGCAAAGTTCTAAACAAATTGGAGAGAGTTATTTTGGAGGCCAAACAGATGAAGAAAATGCCTACTGATACTGGGATGCCTAGTAGACATTTCAACTATCCTATAATTAAGCTTTATTTTTTGGAATTTTAATTTAGATTTTGAGTTGACATTTTTTTAGAAGTCTAGGACTTAGATTCTAGCAACAAAAGATTGTAGAAATGCCTAGGGTTGAAGACTTGTTCCTAAAAATGATGCTTCAGAACCTAGTCTTCTATGCATGTCAAATGCTCAACCTAGTTTTTATGAAATATCATCATTCCTCTCATTTGAGGGAATTAACCTATCATTGACTCTTCTAAACTTACAACCCACCTGGAGAGGGCTACTAGCTAACACCACCTAAGTGCATTTTAAATTCATGATGCTAAGTCTCATTAATGCAAGATGGTTGGGCTATTATATTTTTAAGAAAAGAATCTATGAACCTAGACTCAAATCTCTAGAATCATGTAGGTATGAAATGCATCTAACTAATGCACTTTTTTTAGATTTTTAAATATTTTGATTCAAGATTCATTTGAGGACTTGGGTATGCATTTTTATGCCTAATGCCATGCAATTAGAAATGGTCATGGACCAAATCAATATAAAGGTAGGCTTCTCCAAGAAGGTGGTCATCCTCACAGGTCAGATGCCCCTTATGTGCAATGAGAAGTTGCCCAATTCAAGGATTGGAGTAATTTGATTTCATGATTTCAAAACCTAATTATTTTTAATTGGTTTTATGTTTTTCCTAAGGCTTTAGTTTATGTGATATTTCAGTTTTCTTTAGTTTTTTTTTCAGTTATTTAGATTTAAGTTGGGTATAAAATTTATTTTTTTCTATGAGCCTAATCGTCTAAGCATTCAATCACAGGAAAGCACAACATAGAAAGAAATATAAAAGAGTAGGTTGATTCTATTACGCACCAAAAATAAATCAAGCCAATTTAATTTAAGAAAAATACCAATGCAGTCGAGTACCATTGTACACCCCGGAAGAAAAGGCAAATGTGTAGCTGAGCTCAGCCTTCATATAGCCTGACCTAGAGCTACAAGTCTAGATCTATGGGTCTTCTTTCTAGGATAGTCTCCTTCCTCAAAGACATCCATTGGGCTTTAGAGAGGACCACTACACCTATTTTCTAGTACCTCGCTTCCTAGACCTTATAGATCCTAACCTAATTTTATACTCAAATTTATATTTTGATTTTAAAATTAATTCCTAACCCTAGCAAAATAAATGTTAGTAAAATACAAACATCATGCGATAGTTATATTTCACAAACATACGGGCCTAGCATTAGCTGTTTGCCAAGCTCACCTATCCTATGGGCTATGATTAAGGATTTAAGTATACCTGCAAGAAACAACCATTTTAATTTTATTTATGATAGCAATCCTTTCTAGCATATCCCCCTGTAGACGTTGATTTTAGATCTAGAAAGAACGTCCTATCATCCAGTCTAATGTGCAAATAATCCTAGACATGCAGTCTAAAAGAGTACACCACAAAGACCTGTGAAACACATCATATCAAAACACATCACAAGGAATCATAAAGAATCACAGAATGAACTAACATAAGTCTAGGGTCCTTGACCTAATGATCTAGCGTGTGAAGTAAATAGGCTTGTGTAGCAAGACTTTGCTAAGCCTCTTTAATTCAAGTTTCAATTTGGAGTTTGAATTTGTTTGAATTTTACCTTTGGGTGGTTTCAATTCAAATGACTTAGTGATTTATTTTCCATTTTATATTTTCACTTTATTCAGTTAAAGTGAAGTTTAGGTTTTCAAGAATGAAGAGTATAATGGATTCCATTTTTGGATGGAACTCACCCTAATCAAGATCCTAACTCTTAATTAAAATGAAATATTCATCCTAAGATGATGATCCATCCCAAAGGATTAACTAAGATCATTAAGTATCATAATTAATTCTTATTATTTCATTTATTTTGTTTGAATTTGGGTTACTCTTTTCTTTGAAATTTAGTTTGATTTGATGTTTTGACTTTGGTTTATTTCTTTTGATTTGCATTAATGTTTTGGAATAAGTTATGTTGGTTTCATTTAATTTAGTTTGATTCATGTTAACTTAGAGTATTTAGGTTAAGGTTTGATTTTATTTAATTTGATTCAGGTTGTTTAATTATGAATTTAATAACTTAAGGTTTAATTACTCTTAATATGATCTATTAATTTTATTAATCATTAAGCATGTAATTTGAATAAGTACTTTAACTTAGGATGTTTGAAAACCTTCCTAAGAGTTTCTGATGTTTGAAATTAGCTCAATTTATTTCATGATTTAATGAATTAAGGAATTTTATTTATTCATTATTTGATTAGTATAAGAATTTGGAAATTCATTAATCCAAAATAAAATGGGTTTGAAATTTTATGAAAGTGGGGTTACATGCCAATTTTTCATGTTTCCAAAGTTTTATCTTGATTAGATTCAAAAAAATTAGGGTGTAATTGAGGTTTTAATCATTTCATTAAAACCCAAATTAAGCCTAATTTAATGAAGATCACTTAAAGATTTTATTTTGCACTGATTTCTCTTTGAAAGATCTTTCCAAGGAGGGTTTATTTATAATTTTTGGACATTTGGTTGATTTATTATGATTTATTTAATTTCTTATTAATTATTAGATTTATTTAATTCATTTAATTGCTTAATTAAGTCAATTTGTGATTTATTAAGTTTGGATGAGTTTCAATATTTTGATGTTCATTAAGGTTCATTAAGTTGATTTAAGGTTGCTTGATTCATTTTTTAATTAATTCATTTTATATTTATTTATTTAATTAAATTGAAGGTTTAAGATTTGAAATTTCATTTTTCATGAATTACATTGCAATAATTCATGAAAAATTTTCTCAAGGTGTGTTTTAGCATCAATTTTAGTTCACCAAAGTTTCATTTCAATTGGATAATGATTTGAGATTAATAAGGTTTAATTTATTTCAATCAAATCCTAATTAGGCTAAAATTCCAAACTAATTGGGATTTTAAATTTTATGGTTTCCTCTCATCAAGATGAAGACATAGATCCCAAGTTTGC
This sequence comes from Cymbidium sinense, assembly GCA_021442155.1. Classification (NCBI taxonomy): domain Eukaryota; kingdom Viridiplantae; phylum Streptophyta; class Magnoliopsida; order Asparagales; family Orchidaceae; genus Cymbidium; species Cymbidium sinense. The sequence continues at coordinate 87,566,040 of CM038231.1, forward strand.
ATTTTTCTGATTTATATTTATTTTTCTATTTTTTATTAATTTTTAATCACTTTTAAATGGGGGATTAACCATTATGGGATGGCGGGTTGACATGGCTCCATCGTGGCACCGTCGCCATATGGCGTGATGCATGTGGGCCATGAGGGATCCAGCATGGCTTCTGTGTCAATAGCGGTGCCACGCGAGATGATCCTAGGCCATTTGATTGAAGATCGGATGGTCCAGATCAATCCCACAGTTTCTTAAGGGGTTTAAATCAATCCTTCTGCCTAGATCAGAGCCGTTGATTACTTTTAAAAGGAATGAATGGTGGAGATTACATCTCTTTCATCAACGGTGAGGACTGAGAGTCGCCCATCAATTTTACTTGATTTCCTGTGATCCAACTGTTGAAACCTCTTGTTTTCAATTGGAACACCATCAGTGAATGCAATCTAACTAATATAAACAATTTGATCTCATTTGAGATCAAACTTTCTTCACAAAGCTTCGAAATCGAAAGCATGTAGGGGGCGTTAATAGTATACCTCTATTCCAGTGATCACTAGCGGTGGGGTCAACTCCAATAGCTGTGGAATGACATGAGGAGCTTATGTGCGAAAGGAATTTTATCCTCTCCCTCTGGATTGCTCCCTAGACCAAGCTTGTTTGAACTCTAATGTTGTTGATTATCCCGGCTTCCTGGGGAGGGAAGTGGGGAAAGTTTGTTTCTTTTGATGGTGAAGGTGTGGTGAAGGTGATGGGAGTCTTTTGGTTGGAGGATCATTCTAAGCATGTCTTCTTATTTTCGTGCCTTGGAATTTTGGTAGCAAATTCATGTTAAGGGGTGGATACAATCCCCTTGGCCTTGTGAACATGTTTGGATGTTCACATGGGAGGGAGGAAGGCTATGTGCTTGCTTTCTCCCCTTGGCCGATCCTTTCCTTTTTTCCTTCTTCTTCTCCTATTTTTGGCAAGAAGCCAAATTCCTTTTGGCTTTTTTGGTGGCCTTCACTTGAGGGCAACCATCTTTTTGTCGCTTGGACAAGAGGTGGGATGAGATCCAACCTTACTTGGAGAAATGCAAGTTATTTTGTGTAAGAGGGTAAGAAGATGAAGAGTTTACTTTTGGTCAAAGATTTCCACTCCCTCCCTTGATTTAATTTTTTCTTTACTTTTGGTTTTAGCATCACTTATTAAAATCCTAAGCCTAATATATGAGTGCCCATATTAAACTCAATATGAGTTTGAGCTCAAGTTTAAACCCAATTTAACTTGGGTTGGGAATTTGAATCCAAACTAAATGCTTTGATTCAAAGTGTTTAGATTTTAATTTAATTTTCTTTAATTTTGTGTTTAATTATCTTTAGTTGATGATTGATTGGTTTTGATTTAATTAATTCATTTAATTTGGAATTAATTTTGAATTTTATTTCATTTTGACTCATTTTGCCTAAATGGGTTAAATTTGGTTCCACTTGAGTTCAAATGACCAATTTGACTCACTTGAATTGGGTTTGGAGTCCAATCATGCTTGATCACATGTGTGAGATGATTTGGAGTAATTGATTTCATTTAATTTCAATTAATTTTCAATTTGAACCCATTTGCCCAAAGTGGGCTTAATGGGTTAAGTTTGGGTTTCATTTGGGTCAAATGATCAATTTGACCAAATTAGACCCAATGGTGGGTTGTATTATGTTTGATTATTATTTCCAAATGATTTCGAGTAATCAAATTGAGTTGATTTCAATTTGATTTGGGTTTGAACCCAATAAGACCCATTTTGGATTTTTTTAGACTAAGTGGTCCAATTAACCCAATTAAGGCCTAAATGAATTTGAATTTCTTTAAATTGATGATAAAACATGTTTATTTGATCATTTGAAATATTTGGAATGATTTAATTTCATCAAATTTTTTGTTGGTTCACCTTTGACTAGGTGGGACCCACCTAAGTCAAACATATGCCAAATGAGTTGACTAAATTTGACTTTGGATTTGGTTTTCTTGTTTTAATTCAATTTCATTTTGATTTCATTTTGATTTATTTGGATTTGATTTTATTTGATCCAAATTTGAAATTTGGGTTGATTCCACCTAAGCTAATTAAGTTAGATCAAACCCAAAGATGATTCGCTAGGTCACTAAGTATAGTATCCTCAAGCAAATTAGGATATCTAATTATTAATTTCAAAGCTCATATTAACCTCATCCAAAATGGGGTCATGAGACAAGAGCAAAGAGCCACCATGAACTCCATATAAAGATTCTTGGAAATGCTCTTCTATATAATTCTCTCCTTAAATAAATATTTTCACCATCGATCTTGGATATGATGAGAAATTATGAAGACCCTAATCTTGAATTGAGTAAGAAAGAGAACACCCAAAATCCAAAACTCCTAAGAATCTTGAAATATGAAGATCTCTGCCGTTGAACTTATTTTTGATGTGAGAAAAGGCTCTCCCTCCATTGATCTTGGGTATAGAACAAGGGAGAAAAGTGCTTCTGCACTAAAAAAAAGTAAAAATCTAGCATTATTAAGCCGTTATGCTGCAAAAATTTCTAAAAAATATTGAATTCTTGCAAGAAAACTATCCAAAAATGGAATTATCGACTTGTAGTGTCTCGGTGCTGGGGGAATAGTGTCATGGCGCTAAGCTTTCGAGAAATCAAATATATAGTGTCCCACATCATGGCGTCATAGCACCCTATTTGGCACGCAGGCGCTAACCTAAGCGCCCCATCCCTGACATCTCAGGTTTTGCAAGATCAAAACATCTAGTTATAGTGCCATAGTGCTGTCTCAAGCATTGAGGTGATGTATTAATTTTATAATTTTTGACAGTTTGAGTACTAACTTCTCCAAATCTAAAGTCTAAGTCATGTCCATGCAGCACCAATGCACCGCAATGCTAGCCTCTCAGGTTAAGACCCAAAAAAAATTCTCTACTTTATAGCATCGCATCTTCAGCTCTACTACCTCATTGGTTATAAACCAAATTCTCAATATTAAAGTGCATATCACCATCCATCAAACGCTGAAGTGTGACCCTCTCAGGTTAAATGATAAAAATGCCTAACCTATAGCACCACAATGCTATCCTTCAAGATTTTGTCAATTTTGTAACATGAGACCGAATGCGATGGAACATGCAATATGAGGCACAAGTCAACACACCGTGGTTATCATGCTGGTCAAAAATATATTAATAGTATTAATGATAATTAACTTAACAAATGTTGAATAAAAAGCAAGGTCAAATATTGATGTACATCACAACGTTGGTAAAAAAGTTTATCCTTTTTCGTTAAAAGCGTATGTTTGTAAACTAACCTTTCTGAATTGACTGTTGATTGGTGTCGACGCATATACCGCGCAGGAACCTATAACTCCAACTCGTGCATATTGTTCCAATATCATGTCACTGAAAGCATTGTTGTGCTAGATATAGTGCACCGAGGCACTGAGTCCTCGAGTTTTAACACATGAATTCTTGCCTTCAAATGCTACAGTGCTAAGTACCTAATGTCGATGCTATCTTAATGGTGTCAAAGCACTACCATGATAGCGACTAGGTTCTATATTTCCTTACTTTAGATGTACGACTAGGTTCAAAACCTTCGATGGAAAATTTAATAAATATGTTGATTGTTGTTGTGTTTGGGGGACACCTCGCAGACCGTAGGGGATACTTATTGAAGTGATTTGGGTATGATATTGAGGTATGATGTACTATCTTAAAAGATAAAGGTATCACCTTACAATGAATCTAATCACCTAATAAGGACTCCTAAGGTATGATGGGTCTTCGAATATACCAGAGATTTTTCTCCTGCTATACATGGATGAATAAAGCAGGGTTTATATTAAGCTAACTTCTTAAGCTCCTTATGGAGGCAAGCCTCCATAGTTAATTACATCCTAGGGAATGAAGTTCCCTAAGAATACTCTCGATTAAAGTGGATAATTATTATCTCCAAAGATTTTAAGGTTTGACTATCAAAGGATTGGTTATGTTTGGAAAATGGGAGAGACCAAGCTGAAGACTTATTTTTGGAATCCAAAGGGAGAAAGTAGAGAATTCTCATGATACTAGGAAGCCTAGTGAGCATTCTAATATATCCTATGATGAGGCTTTATATATTTGAAAGTAATGAGATTTATTTATTTGAGTTGAAAATTTATTGGATTGCTAGGGCTTATAATCCATCAACACAAGGTTATGGAAATACCTAAGAGATATGATTTATGCTTGTAGCCCGAAGGAAACAGCTACCTCGGATCTTAAATCTAAGGAGCTTTAGTACGAGCTAAATCATTACCTAAATCTAAGTGATAGGTGGACTTGAGGATTCACCTCCACAAGAGAGGATAAATCATCCTATTTTTGGATTTACAACTGCTTGTAGTGGCCACTAGCTAACTCCTCCTATGATTTAAAATCATGTAGTTTGGTCTTATGAATTGCAGGATAGCTAGGGTAGTTATCTAATTTGAAAGAGACTAAAGTCTTAAACCCACTCCCTAAGAGACTAGAGCATGAGTGGTATAAGCATATGAATTAATCTACAAATGCAAAAATCTTTTCAAATTTTATTTCATTTTTTGACTCAAATATTTTAGAGAAGGGTTTTAGGATTTCTTTATACCTATATGCATGATGAAAAAGATTATTGGCTAAATCAAAAGAGAGAGGGTGAAGCTCCAGGGGTTGCTCTCATCGGTCAAGCGGTCCCTATTGTGTAAGGATGGAGGCCCTCATTTTTGCAAGAGTGGTAGAAGATGCATGCATGATGTGAGACATATAACATTCAGCTAAGGGGTTGCTAAATATTTTAATTATCTTGATTATAGCCTAGGCTTTATGATGAGGTTATGAGTTATTTAAAACTTTAATTATGAGTGATTAGTTGGATAGAAAATTTATTTATTTTTTATCTAAGAGCCTACCATATCAGCCACACATTAAAGCATCATACATAAAGAAACTATGAAAAAGATGTAATTTTTAATGCGCAAATTAAACAAATCATGAAATAATTTTATAATCTACCATAAGAGAATAAAAGGCCAATATGGCCAGGTATCGTCTTACAACTTGAAAAGAGAAAATATGGGTAGTTGAGCTCTACCCTTACACAACCTAGAATATAAAAGAATAATTATAATTAGAATGAATACATGTTATGGGGGTCTTCATTCTCACTCTTCATATCTTTATTTCCTTCTCTTATTTACTTCTTTGATTTGAATGTGTTGTAAGGCATCATAGGGCATCCCGAGACTAATCCTTTTAGCCACTGCTATTCCTAATCTCCCATAACACTAATCTTAATTGCTATTACAAAATTATATTTATATAAGAAAAAGTAAAACTAACTACACCTGCAAAATAAAGGTTAGCTAAACAAACATACATATAATTTCAAGCTATTAAATGTATAATTTGGACATAGCACCCTTCATAGGGTAACCAAGCCCACATGTCCTAACTTAGATTATACTTAGTGGTTTAAGCAACCTACAAAGAGAGCATTTATATTTAGTTTTAAGAATCCCCTTAAACACAATCCACTATAGAAAATATAATTAGGCTAAGAGCGGCCTAGCATCCATCTGAGCATACACCTAACATCCACTCTAACATATTACATCACAAAATAAAATATACACCACATCATACACCATCCTAACTTTAGGCTAGAAGTAGTGGCTTAGTTCTAATGTGTGTGCTAAGGCTTGGTGTGGTTTGTCTTAACTAAGCATTAGAGTTATAATTTTCTAAATGAGGAAGGGTTTAATTTCACATAAAGGTTGGTTTCATTTCAAGTTGTTTAGTTGATTTAATAATTTTAATTTGTAATTTGTTTAGTTTCACTTGATTTACACTTAGCATCTAAGTGTTGCGAAGAGAAGAAAGAGGATTACCCTCTTTCATCCCTACCTTAATCCACTTTATAAAAGCACATTTTATGATTTAATTTTCTATAGTGAATGGCTTATTAAATATTTTTTGTGTGTTAATCCTAAGTTTAGGTTAACTCTAAATGATCCTATTCAATATGGAAGACATCTTAAGATTAATATAATTGAATTACTATCACATGACATATATTAAATCATTCATTTCCATCATATGTAACATGCATATGACTTTAATACTTAACATATTATACATACCATGTACTTTTGCACACTTGGATGGTATGAATGCATATGTTTTGGAATTTATATTTTAGCCAATTGAATTATTCACACATGTAATTAAAGCTCTATCCAATTTCTAATACCAAAATACATAAGAATGAAATTAAATAAGTATGTGTCATTATTAATTAGGAAGTGAGATAATCAAATGACCTTGATGCTATTTAAAGTCTCATATTCTCGGATGTCCAGACTATATACCCATTATTATTCAAACTTATGTAAATCTATATATGTATTACAAGAAAGAGAGAACTAGCCTACATGTAATGTATGCTAATGACTTAGGTGATTATGGGTGCATGTATTTTTAATAAAAAAAGGATCTTCATCTTTTAACTAAGCACACATACACATGTATAAAATATATAAGCAAGTACGTGCCATTGTTAACCAAGGAAGTGAGGCAATCGAATGACCTCCTTGGGGCTACTTAAAGCCTCATATTCCTGGGATGTCTAGACTAAACATTTGCTATTTTCAATTCATGTGAATGTATACACAACTATATGAATGATAACCATGCAAAGATTGTATTTTCTTTAGTTGAATTATTTAGGCATATAAATAAAAGCTCTATCCAAATTCTTATAGCAAAATACATAGAAATGAAACTAAATGAGTACATGCCATTGTTAAACTAGAGAAATGAGGTAATCAAATGACCTCCTTAGGGCTACTTAAAGCCTCATATTCCTGGGATGTCCAGACTATATACCCATTATTGTTCAAACTTATGTTAATCTATATATGAATCATAAGAAAGAGAGCTTCATTTTACATACTTAAGCTATAAGCACATACAAATCCTATATGTATTCATAACTATCATCATTCCACATATTATTATCAATTTATAAATTTTGGAAAATAGATTTGAATTTATTAGTGATAATAGCCACACATATAATTAAATTAAGTCAACACATGCAAGCTTACATAAATAAAGTCAATTTAATTTACTTAAACTTGAAAGAATGAATGTATGAACTGAAATGACATATAATATTTGATGTGATTGGAAAGGAATAATTAAATATAAGCACATGGTTCATTCAATTAAACTAATTCCTAAGGACAATCACATTAAATAAACTCATTAAAAGAAAGCCAAAGTTCATTATCACTTTATGATTTGGGATTTTGATTAATTTCGAAGAGGAGAACTTATCATTTGATGTTTTAATCCCATTCCCACATTAGTAATTTGATTTGGTTTAAGAAAAGGTAATTAAGTGGATTTTATTAATTAATTAAGTTGGATCTTCATTTAAATCAATTAATCACCCTTACCTATGCTTCTTTAATTTGATCAACCACTTAATTATGAGACACAAATGACATGAACATGTGAGAAAATAAAATCGCAATGCTCCTAAAAGGGCCTAATGCAAATGGCTCAAAATTAATGGTTAATTAAGCTAAAGAACCTAATTAAGTACTTTTATGATTTTCCCATGCTTATGGGCTAATCATAATTTCTTTAAGGGTCTTTATGTTATTAAAGACATAAAAAGGAAACTCTAATCTCATTGTTAATTATCTGATGTAATTATGATTACAATTTAATTAATTAACCTCTTAATTAAATCTTAAATTAATTCCCTTCTTAATGGAATGATCTTGGGAAAGTGATTAGGAAAGATGCCTAACCATTTTCCCTCAACCATTCATTGTTGATTAGCAATTAGAGAACTTAATTTAATTAATTTTTACTACTTGGGAGGTTAATTAATCAATTAAATTAATTAAGAGGGTAATTAAAGATTGAATGGTCAATTTCCCTAATTACCTAAGCCATAAATTCCAAGAAAATCATGGGAGGTAGAGGTCATGGATTAATTTCCCAAGTCTAGAATTAGTTGCCCAAGTAATAAGGACTTAATTAGCTAATTAAATTTTTACATTGAAACCTTAATTAGGCCTTACTATTCAAAAGTAATTGGAAATATTTTTAATTGAATCTCTAAATTACCATTAAACAAGTTTTTATTCACATTTTTCAAATTTTCTACAATTTGTTCTAATTTTCCAAAGTTTTAGCCATTAAAATAATTAATTAAGCCTAATCCCATTTGTTCCATGTAGAGCATTGATGTGTAGCACTTTCTATGTGGTGCCATGGGATAAGTTACTTAAACGCATCCGAGTAAGCACTGACATGGCTAGGAAGATGTGGTTTTGTCCCCATCGTCCGATCCAAGATCAGATAGTGGGGATTAAACTAGCGGTTCTTAAGAGATTAAAATGAGACAAATTTAACAGATTAATCATGACCATCCGATATGATCATGCGGAATGGATGGTGTGTGATCTATGATCTCTCGAGCGATGGGAGGTGGATATTATCTACCTTCCTTCACTTGATCTGAGCTAACAAGAGTTCAAATGATGCCAAAATTGAACCCACACCATCATGAGGAGGATCCGAAGAGATCCACTAGTCGGATTTACATGACATACAACTTTTCTTTGAAATGGCCTAAATTTTTTTTCCTAAAGCTCAGTTTAATGGAAATTAGCTCTCCGGAGCTCAAGATCGGCGGTGCAACACTTGAGATAGCTTCACTTGGATGAGGCGAAGCCCTGTTGAGCTGCTCATGTGCTATCTCATTATGGCTTGCTCTATGGATCAAGAACCAATAATTTGCACACCTACATGTTGATCGAAGTAGCACCTTCGGTGGTCGGGGAGCTCTGGAGAAGATTCATTCTCACTCGACAGAGGTGGGGGAAGGTGTGGGTGAAGTTAATTGAATTTTGGTTAAGGTTTGGGGGAGCTGGGTCGAATGGTGCCTTCTCCTATTTTGGGTTGAGGGAGTCTGGCATCGGGAAGGCTTAGGAAGCTTGGAAATTGCTCTATGGATTTTGAAAGAGTTCTCAAGCTCCCTGAGGATGTGTCTGTTTGAATTGTATCAAAATGAGGGGGGTATATCCCCCCTCCCTTTGATTGGATGGCTTGGATTGAATCCTTATTTTTGGCCGATCAACAACCATAGGTGGATAGAGGGGATGGGTGTAGGTTGAAGTGGCTTAGTTTGGTTGGCCAAGAGGACTAGTTGGTGGCTCAATTCACTCCCCTCCTTCCTTATGTCCATTAGGTTCGGTCAATTGTGGGGAGGTGAGTTAACTCACCTCCCCTTGGTCCATACCTGACTTAGCTCATGTGGGGTTAGGTTAGCCACATAGGTAGAGTGTTGTTTTGGGTATGGGGTGGATGCTAAGGGAAAAAAGGTGGGGTTGACTTGCCAATTTGGGTTTGATCCCATGTGGAGAGGTTTAACCAATGGGAAATGAGTTATATTGGGTTCATTTTGAGTTGGGTTAGTTTTGCGTTGACCTAAGGTGAGACTAGGATGGGTTAGTTCAGATTTCATTGGGTTTAGGCTTAGTTTGAGTGGTTTGGCTCAATTTGACCCATGTAAGTCAAATTGGGCTAAGTTGGGTCAAGCTGATCAATTGGTCAAATTGTGTCAAATCAAGGCTTAAGTCAAGTTCAAATGATGATTTGAAGTATTTTGGTTCAACTGGTTTGGGTCAATTTGGCTTGGATTTAATTTTGGTTCATTTGAAGTCATATGGGTCAAATGGGTCAAGTTGACCAATTTGACCAAATTGGCCAAATTGGTTAGGCATTAGTTTAGGTTTGATTGATCAATCGAAGGTGATTGCAAGCTTCAATTTGAATTAATTTGGATTTGGTTTTGATTTTGGACAAATTGACCCTATTGGTCAATTAGGTCAATTGGTTTCAATCAAGGTCTTAATCATGTTCAATGATGAATTTGAAATGAACTTGAGCCATTGGTTGCAATCAATTTGAGTTAGATTTTAATTTGACCCACTTTAGTCATTTAGGTCAAATTGGGTCAACTTGGGTCAAGAGGGCTAATTGGGTTTGGTTTGGCTCAATTGATGTTCAAGTCATATTCAAATATTGATTATAGGTTGTATGAATCATTAGTTTCAATCAATTTAGCTTAGGATGAAATTTGGCTAGTTTGTTCATGTAAGTTAAGTGGGTTGATTTGGTCAAATATCCAAGTTGACTTAGTTTGACCCAATTGATGACAATTGATCAATCAAGGATGATTGATGATCACCATAGGAGGTTTTGGTAGGTTTGGTTCAATCCAATTTAGGTAGATTGGAATTTGGTTCAAATAGGTCAAATTGGTCACTTTGGGTCAAGTGGACAAATTGGGCTTAGTATAATCAATTTTGGGTTGAATTGAGATTAGTTGGATTTATATATCGATTTAGTATTGATTTATAACTTTGATTGCAACTGATCTTGGTTGAAATGGGTTTTGGATTATTTGATTATTTCAAGTCAAATGGGTTAGGTTTGGGTTTGATTCAATTGATTGTAGAGTAAATTTATACTTAGGATGATGATTGGGGAAATAATTGATTCATGAAAAAAATCAATTGAGCTTGGCTTGAATTGAATGGAATTTTGGTTAAGTCCATAGGATTAAATCATATGCCTTAGGTAGGATTGATTTGATTTGGAATTTAGTTTGGCTTGATTGATTTGATTGTGAATTAAGGATTTGGGTTTGGGATTTGGTTTAGCTTAAGAAGGTAAGTATGGATTTGGTTTGGCTATAAGCGAGGTAAACTTCCTTAATCCTAAGACATACCCTAATCCCATGATTAACTCTTCTAAGTCTCTAGGGTTAGGTTAATTTTTCACCTAATTACTTGAAGTGTCTTATGACTAAGGAGAATCTAGTGTCTAGAAGACTCCTAAATCTAAGGAGAGGACATTGAGTTCTCACTCCAAAAGTGAGGTCAACAACTATCCAAGCTAGAAGAGGGATCCATCATTAGATTCCCTTAAACCATTATCGATGCTAGATCTGTTGGAGCTGCTCTCATGTTCAAAACAAATTTTGAGTTAATCCAGTTCTTACCTGCTAAACTTTAATAGAGCCTATCACTGAGGGAATTAAAATGGCAAAGGCAATCAATAAAGAAAAGAGGCTGAATTGTGATCATTCCTATTGAGCCTAAGTCTAAAGCCTTGACCTCAAAGAGGGGTTCTAATTTTGATAGACTATTAAAAGTAATGCCAACAATGCCCTCCAAGGATAAGATTATCATCAAGCCCAAGTTAAAATCTAATATCATCAATCCACTTAACAAAGCATTAGGTAGCCTACTATCCCATAAAATATTACTTTTACCCAAGCACAATCATGAAACATCTTCCTCCGGGACTACCACATCTAGGAGAGCTAGAAGAATGTATAATACTAGTTGTAGAACTATCGGATTGCCTGTACAAACTGAACAACAACATGAACCATGGGTGGAAGTGAACAAAAACACCAACAATAATTTTAAACTACTTAGGTGGTTGTTGGTAGAAAAATTTCTATATAGTTGCCTTTAACTGGGTGAAAGCAAGAATAAAAAAATTGATCTTTTTGGGATGCTATAAAGATTCAAAGGTATACTTATTAGGGTGATCAGGTAAGACATTGAGGAGAGGCGTACTATCTCGAACGATAGAAGTCACCACCCTACAATAGACCTAATCACCAAAATAAGTTCTCCTAGTCTTTGTAGATTCTTCCTACTTTACATGAAAAAGTAAAGCATAGTTTATTTTAAACTGGCTTTGTTAAGTTTCATACAGGGGCAAGCCCCCATAGTTAATTACATCCTAAGGAATGGAGATTCCATAGGTAAACTCTCGATTAAGGTAAATGATCATTATCTCTAAAGATTTCAATAGGAAAAAGACTATCAATCGATTGGTTCATTTTTTAAAGATCAAATGGGATTGATCAAAGAGAGATTTATTATCAAAGTCAAATGGAGATAAGTAGGAGATGCCCATGATGCTATGAAACCTAGAAAGCATCTCAAACTATCATATGATTGGGCTTTATATTTTTGAAATTGATTTAATTTGTTTGAGTTATATTTTTCATTAGAATGTTAAGGCTTATAATTCCATAACACAAGATTATGGAAATGCCTAAGAGGTGAGGAATTATGCTTTGCCCATAAAGAAAAAGCAACCTCGTAACCTAAATCTAGGGAGCTTTGAGGGCCAAAAGCACATCCTAAATCTAAGGTGAAAATGGTGAGAGGCAAACTACTACTTGGACTTACAACTACCTGGGTGGTTTCCAACTAACTCTCCTATGATTTTAAATACATGTAGGCAAGTCTTATGCTTTATGCAAGAGGTTAGATCATGTAAAAAGACATGCTTCAAATGACCTAAATATAATATAATTTGAATTTCATTTTATTTTTATTTTTGGATAATAATTTTGATTGAGGCTAATAGGATTCATATGCCTAATGCATGAGAAATAAAATTATTGGCCAAAATCAGTGAGAAAGGAGGAGGTGTATTTCCATCATGGCTCTCAAAGGTCAAGTCAAGTTTCTTTAGCAAAGGTGGAAGCCCTCCAATCAAGAGTGAAATAAGATGCATTTGTGCATGATGTTATAAAAGAAATACTCATCCAACTATGGGGATTCTAATTCTTTTATCTTGATTTTAAATCTAAGTTTTAGGTGAGGTTATGAGTTCTTTATTTTTAGTTTTGAATTGTTAAGTTGGGTAAAAGATTTATTTTCCCTAAGAGCTTAATCATCATCCAGGTCATACATAAAGCAAGGAAGAAAATAGAAAAAAGATGCCACTTAATGCACAAGCTAAGCAAATCATCAATCAATTTATAAAGCTAAGAATAAAAGAATAAGAGGCCAAATTGTTCTCGGGCACCACCGTACAAACCCAAAAAATTAAATTGGGTAGCCGAGCTCTACCATTTTACAACCCGAATTATAAATGAATTACATATAATTAAGCAAGAAACTCATTGTTATGGGGGTCTTTGTGCTTCATTTATTCATTCTACTTTTCTTCTTTCTTCTTCTTTTCTTCTATCTTCTTTGGTTCTTCTTTTGGATGGTTGGAAGGTGGATTTTGAATTAGCCAATTTGACCCATGGGGTCGGGTTTGGCCTTGGATCCATTTTGGCTGACCCAAACCCATTGGGTTGGGTGCACCACTCTCCATTAGGTTCATTTGAGCTATTAGGAAGGCATCAAGTTGATATGAAGAGGGCTTGACCAAATTACCCATGGATTATAGACCCAAATTTGTTCTATGGCCTAGAAGTAAAATAGTCATTTGGCTAATTTTTAAATTTGGATATGTTGGGTATGTGGAGAAAATAGGTTTGGCTAAGTTTCATTGGATTTGGAGTTCATTTGATGAGCATTGGCTCATGTTGACTCATTTAGGTCAAAATGGGTCAACTTGGGTCAAGTTTACCAATTGGTCAAATTGGGTCAAACCAAGGGTTGGGTCAAGTTGATATGACCATTTGAAATATTTTGGTTGCTTTGGTTTGTTTCAATTTGGTTTAGTTTTGAATTTTTCTCATATGACTTCGTTTAGGTCAAATGGGTCAAGTTGACCAATTTGACCCATTTGACCTATTTGAGCTAGGTCAAGTGTAGTTTAGGTTTATATATTGAGTGGATTGGTATCTTTGTTTCCAATCAATTTTGGTTAAGTTTGAATTTGGCTCAACATGGCCCCTTTAGTCAAGTTGGGTTCAAGGTCAATTGCTAGGTTGGAAGTTAGCTAATTGAGGCTTTGGTCAAGTTCAACAAGTGATTTGGAATGAACTTGACCCATTGGTTTCAATCAATTTGACTTAGATCAAGTTTTGACCCATTTTGACTTTTAGGTCAAGTTGGGTTAAGTCTCAAGTGGCAATAGGTTAGGTTCAAATGTTACCTTGGTCAAGTTCAAACATAGTTCATGAATGAACTGAGATCAATGGTTTCAATCAATTTGGCCTATGGTGGATTTTGGCAATGTTAAGTTTCATTTTTGGTTAAGTGTTGACTTAGTCAACCCTTAGGTTTGATTTGGTTTGACCCAATTTGATTGATTGATCATCCCATGATGATTGTTGATCATGATAAGAGGCATAGGTGAGTTTGATTCAATCCAATTTGGTTCATAAGGGTACTTTAGGTCACTTTGGGTCAAGTGAGCCTAAGTGGGTCAAAGCTTGATTTAGTTTGATTAAACTTGTACATACTTATGAGTGAAATATAAATCCATTTGCAAGTGATTTGAAGTCAAATGGGTTTTGATTGATTTGACAATTTCATATTCAATGGAAGAACATGAAAGGATTTGGGGTTTAATTTTTTTAATTGATTTTGATTGTGGTGATTGAAGTTTGTATTTATATTTGGATTCATGATTCTAGGGTTGATTGAATCATGAAGAAAAATTAAGAGTTTGGCTTGAGTTGAAGTTGATTTGGCTAAGTTCAAAATTTTGACTTGAACGGCTTATGTTGGATATTGAGTAGATTTGAGTTTGATTTTTGGAATTGGTTTTGATTGTTTGAATTTATATTTCATTCATATATGTGAATATAAATAAGAATATAAATGAATCATGAGAAAATTTCAAGGACTTGAAATGATCTGATCATGATTTAGGCTAAGTCCATTAAAGGGAAGTTAAAGGACTTAAGAAAATTTTGGAGTTTGAAGTTTGAATTTTTGAATTTGATTTGATTGATTTATATTTATATTTCATTTATATATGTGAATATAAATGAGAATATAAATGAGTTATGAGAAAATTCCATGAATTTGAAGTGATTTGATCATGATTTTGGATAAGTCCTTTAAGAAAAATTTAAAGGACTTAGGAATTTCATTCATGGGTTTCAATCATGGATTTCAATCACATGAAGTTGATTTGAGTTTGGAGAAAATCAAACAAGATTGATTTGGAGTTTTACTTGAAGGAAGGACGGTAAGGAGTGGTTCAAGGGGGAAAATTTTCCTAACACCCTAAGGCATGACCAAATCTATGGCTAACCCTTCAAGTCTCTAGGCTAGGTGAGTGTTCACCTAATCACTAGATGTGTCTTAAGACTAAGGATCTCTTAGTGTCTAAGAAATTCTATGTCTAAGATGGAGGTGTTGAGAGCTCATTCTAAAAAATGAGGTCAATAAAGGCAATAGGTGTGGTGTGACTACAAGGTGCATATGGTGGTGAAAACGATCAACAACACTGAAAGATCACAAGCACTAACAAAAACTATCTATCCTTAACCCAAGGAGTAGAAGGAATCTAGAGCTTAGTGCAATGTGGCTCTACTTGTGTCCAAGACATAAGAGAGAGGGAGGAATCCACTAAGGGATAGAGTAGTTGAACTTCCACTGGGAAGCAGTTGAGTCATCCACAAGGATGCGATTTGAGGAGTTCGGGGAAGAGGGTTGAATTTGTTTTAATTTGTTGTTTGTTTAATTTGTTTTTTGACTCACTGGGGATAGGAAAGTGAACCTCCACTAGGGAAGCAAGTTCAAGTCATCCACGAGAGAGGGGTCATGAAATTCATTGAGGATTAGAATTCTGATCCGGGGGAAGGATTTGCATCTCACTGAGGAGAAGCAAAATATTTTGATTTATATTGATTGTTTATTTCTTTGTTTCATTGGATTTGTTTATTTTATTTCTTTATTTCATGGGATTTGTTTGTTTTAAAATTTTAGATTTTGGATTTTGAGATGGACTCTGTTAATTTATGATGGATTGCACTGAGTAGGAGCCACAGAGGCCTACACCTAACTCAGATTTACCAATCTAAAGGGGTAGTCTACTAAACATATAGTAGGAATAGCCAACCAAAGGGATGCCTTTCGGTATGCAGCAATGTACTAGGATGAAAGTGTAGAATACTCACATCCTCCAAAGCAGGGATCAGTTATTGGGGTAATCTATTGGCAAGGCAACAAATTGAACCCAACCTAGGGCTGACTATTGAGTGAATGCCGTTGGGGGACTTAAATCAACTCAAAGATAGTCAAAGGTAGATTTTATTTTTAGGTTTATTTTGATTATGATGGATCCCATTAGTTTATGATGAATTGCACTAAGTAGGGGTCGTGGAGGCCTAAGCCTTACTCAGATTTACCAATCCAAAGGGAGTAGTCTAGAAACCACAAGGTAGTTCTATCCAACCAAAGGGGCCTTTAGATACAACAAACAGACTAGGAAGAAAGTGTAGACTTACATCCTCCATAGTAGGGACCAATTGCTAGGGTAATCTATTGGCAAGGCAACAGATTGAACCCAACCTAAGGCTGACTATTGAGTGAATGCCGCTGGGAAACTTAAATCGACTCAAAGGTAGTCAAGATAAATTTCATTTTTTAGATTACTTTGATTATGATGGATCTTATTGGTTTGTGATGAACTGTACTAAGTAAGGGCCATGGTGGCCTAGACCTAACTTAAATTTACCAATCCAAAGGGAGTAGTCTACTAACCACAAGGTAGGACTATCCAACCAAAGGGATGCCTTTCGGTATGCAGTAGCTGTACTAGGAAGAAAACATAGTTAAATTGCATCATCCATAGTAGGGATCAGTTGCTAGGGTTATCTATTGGTAAGGCAACAGATTGAACCCAACCTAAGGCTGACTATTGAGTGAATGTCACTAGGGGACTTAAATCAACTCAAAGATAGTCAAAGATTAGTTTAATTTTTAGATTTTTGTTTTGATTATGATGGATCCCATTGATTTGTGATGAACTTCACAGAGTAGGGTCCATAGAGGCCTAGACCTTACTCAAATTTACCAATCCAAAGGGAGTAGTCTACCAACTACAAGGTAGGACTATCCAACCAAAGGGATTCCTTTTGGTTTGTAATTGTCAAGTCTTAAGAAGAAAGCACTGGGACTCACATCTTCTAGAAATAAGGGACCACTGGGGTGATGGTTGCTTTGGGCAACAAATCGAACCTGACCTAAGGATGACTATTGGGTGAATGTGCTGGGAGACTTAAATTAGCTCAAGGATAGTCAAAGATAGATTTCATTTTTTTAGATTTGTGTTTTGATAGATTCCTTTAGTTTGCGATGGTCAAACTGAGAAGGAGCTCATATCAGCCTTGACCTATCTCAGATTTACTGAACCAAAGGGAGTAGCTTCTCAATCGATGGGAGAGCTATCCGGCCAAAGGAGTGCCTTTCAATTTGCAATGTTCAATTTAATGGAAGAAAACTCAGGGACTCACATCTTCCACTACAAAAGACTACTGGGGTGATCGGTTGCTTTGGAAAATAAATCGAACCCGACCTAGGGCTGCCCATTAGTTTGTGATAGTCATGCTAAAATGAATGTGTCATAGTCTTATATCTTTCAAAGTAGAATGACTAACGCTTTGAAAAATAGATTGAACACCTAAGAGCTTACTGAGTGAATACACCAGTGGATTTATCTCAACTCAAGTAATAAACCTATAGGGAGTTCTCACGACACGCCTAAAGATATGATGCCCGCCAAAAAGGGGCCCTTTGGGGCTTGAATTCTAATAAGAGAATTAATTTTGTTTATTTTGTTTAAGTTTATTTTATTTATTTTAATGTGGACCCTGTTGGTTTGCGAGGTATCAAACTGAAAAGGAGCTTATATCAACTTAGACCTATCTGAATTAAAACCAAGGGAGAATCGCATATCCATCGAGCAAATTCTCAACCACGGGTGGCTAAGAAAGGGGGATTGTCCATTCTAAAAGTAACCCGGGTAGTGTCTAAATGGGGTCATAAAGGACTTGATCCAAATAGAGTGCCCATAGGGGATGGAGCCGCTAAGGGGCTTAATCCAACACCCTAGAGAAGATGACATGGATAGTCATATATCCAATAGGTATTCGGTGTCCAACTCAAGGAGAAAGCTCAGGGACTCACATCTGCTAAGAGTGGTGTATTCACCAGGTGAGTCACTGTCAGCATAGCGAACATCAACCAACCTAAGGTGCCCATTGTTTTGCAACAATCAGCTTAGGAAGAAAGCTCTGGGACTCATATCCTCCTATAAGAACTGATTGCTGGGATAGTCTATCTGACAAGTGCCATCCGACCTAGGGCGACTACTAAGTGAATGCCACTGGGGGAGTTATATCAACTCAAACGTAGTCAAGAGAAAAAGAGCCTCTGGGGGACTTACCTTAAATCTCAAATATACTCAACCTAGTTAGTGCATGATGGTTAGTTCAAGAAGAATGCACGAAGACTCACATCTTCTTAAGAAAAGTCAACATGAGGTAGGCATGGGCAAAGGAAGCACCATACTAACAAGGTGCTTGTTGGTTTGCAATGATTAAGTTAGGAAGAAAGCACAGGGACTCACATCTTCCAACAAATGATCACTAGGGTAACATACTAGCAAGGTAGCATGTAGACCCGAACTAGAGTAGTAATGAGTGAGTGCCACAAGGGGCTTGCTCCCACATCAAAGTAGCCTAAGACAAAAGATTTATGTTTATTTTGTGTATGTATTAAAAGGAATAGGATGCCTTTTGGGTTCTCTCACACCTATCCTAAATACACTGGAGAATTTGATGAAATGGTGCCATAGATGGAAAAAAGGAAATCCCACCAAGAAATGATGTCGCTCGGGTTCTCTTACACATAACTTAGTTGTGCTAATCGAAATAAGATGCCTCTTGAGTTCTCTCACACATATTATAATAGCATATGGAGGTTGTGTTTATGATGTGAAAGAGGGATAGGATGCCACTAGGGGACTCTTACACCTACCCTAAACACGTCATGGCAGATTCACAAGACAAGCAAACAACACTTTGAAAGAAGAGAAGATTTGATGAATGGAATCAAATTTTTATTCTTTTTATTAACAATTATTTTCAAACATGATTTGTTTCATGGGAATATTTCTTTAGATAGAGCCTATTAATTGGAAGCATGTTCCCTTTACAATCAATAAGTCATAAGATCCTCCTTGGTAGGTCTTCTCTTGACATAGGGCCTTCCCAAGTGGTTCAAACTTGCCTCCCATCTTCAACAATAACAATTGGTCTCTTAGACTAACATAAGTTCTCCTACTTGGAAAGACCTAGGGCGGACCAGCTTGTTGTGAGCTTGAATCATTTTAGCTTTGTACAACTCGAGGTTTTGGCATGCCCATAGGTCACTTTCCTCCAAACCTTCGAGCTCTTCTAACCACAACTTTGCATTATGCTTTTTAGTGATCTTGCTACCCAATGCTATCCTTAGTGATGGGAGTTAAACTTCTAGAGGTAGAACACCTTCAAGCCCACACACTAAGGAAAATAGAGTAGACTAAGTTAGAGTTTAATATGTGGTGTGGTAGCCCACAAGGTTTCAACCAATTGCTCATGCCACTATTGTTCATTATCATCAAGAGTTTTCTTCAATATATGGATGAGAGTTTTGTTGAATGCTTCTATAAGCCATTTGCTCTAGGGTAGTAAATGGTGGAGTATCTCTTATCTATACCGTGTCTTCGGGAAAAGTTATTGATCTTTGTGCTTTTCAATGCAATACCATTATCAGATATAATTCAAGGAACCAACCTATATACGATAGTTTTGAAAAATGGAAGCAAGTCTGCCGACTCCGAGTGGGATGGCTCCACTTGGAAATGTAGTCGTTGGCAGCTAGAATGAACTGGTGACCCTTGGAAGAAGAAGGATCGATCACATAATGTCGCACCCAACACTCAAATGGCCATGAGGCCAATGTTGGATGTAGAATGTTGGGTGGTTGGTGGAGGACCACACCGTGTACCTGACATTGATGGCATCTTCTAGCTACATCCATGCAATCTATAATCATCAAAGGCCAATAGTATCCTAGTCTCTTGATCTTTGTCTTCATCTTCAAACTAGATTGATGTGCTCCGCATAGACCTGAATGTACCTTAGTTATAATGCCATGGGCTTCATGTTTCTTAAATAGCGTAACAATATTGGTCAAAGGATCGTACAGTGGTGCCATCAATAAGAGTGTAGAGAGAGCTCTATTTCATTGATGGGCTTGTGATTTTTTCTTGAGGTAGTTTTTTTGGTGTTCAAGTAGTCTATGAACGGTTGCCTCCAATCCAACTCGCCTTTTGGCAATGACAACCTCCCTTTCAAGGAAAAGTCTCGATGAGTTCAACATCAATAAGGGACAAGACTTGTCTATTTTGGACCCTTATTGGAAAGGGACTCATCTTCAGACATTTTTTGGTAAGTTTGGCCAAAGCATTTCTACTACATTCTCTACCAGAACCTTGTAAATGGTACTTTGGGAATCTGGCCAACTTGATGGTATACTCATGTAATGATGATGCTTGGGTTTGAGAACCTTGGACATAACTGTTGATAACCAACGAGAATCTCCATGTTGATGCTCTGACATTGATAGTGATGACTAACTCTAGACTGCTAATCAAAGCCTCATACTTCATTGTTGGTGTAGGGTTGGATAGATAGTATGAGAATCTCATCACATCATGGTGGAGTTAAAAGAACTATTCCCCCTACTTTTTCTGGGAGAATAGATCGTGGTGCTTTCCCTTTGTGAAAATAAGCTGCACCATCAAAATACATCTCCCATCGATGATTGCCCTCCCCTAAGTTCATGATTTGTTCATCAGGGAGATCGCCACTAAGCGAAGAATCAACAGGAAGTGGGTGTGCTGCTAAGAAATCCGTTAGTGCCTATCATTTTATCACACGAAGGGGTACGAAAGTGATATCAAATTGTGAAAGTATCATGGACCAGCGTGCCAAACATCTGAATAACATTGGCCGTGTCATGAGATACTATAGTGGATCCATCCTGGAGATCAAGTTCACCTTATGAGAAAGCATATAATGTCGTAGCTTTTAGGAAGCAAAGATCAAAGCTGGGCAATGTTTCTCTATAGGTGGATAATTTGCTTCAGCAGGGATTAGATAATGAATAAGATAGTAAAGAGCACTCTCCTTTTCTTCATCATTGGCTTGGGCCAACAGAGCACCAAGAGAGTCGTCCAATGCAGCAGTGTAGAGGATGAGTGGCCTGCCCAGGATAGGGGCTGCGAGAACTAACGGCTTCACCAAATACTGCTTGATATCTTCAAATGCATGCTGGCACTTGTCATCCCACTTGAACTTAGCATCCTTTTGACAAGAGAATGGCTTGCATCCCCGATAGGTTGGAGATAAAGCGCCTTAGATGCTACCATCCTTGAAAGGATCTGAGTTGAGTTAAACTCTTAA
Organism: Cymbidium sinense; assembly: GCA_021442155.1. Classification (NCBI taxonomy): domain Eukaryota; kingdom Viridiplantae; phylum Streptophyta; class Magnoliopsida; order Asparagales; family Orchidaceae; genus Cymbidium; species Cymbidium sinense. The sequence goes on from CM038231.1 coordinate 87,587,325, forward strand.
GAGGTGACATTTCTAAGATAGCTTTAATCTTTTTAGATCTATTTCTATTCCCCGATGTTGAACAACAAACCCAAGGAATTTCCCTGAAGCTACTCTGAATGCACACTTTAGGGATTCATTTTAAGGTTATATTATCTTAACCATTTGAAAACTACTCAAAGTCAAAGAGATGGTCTTCTTTGCTCTTGACTACTAAATCATCAACATAGCACTCAACCTATGATGAATGAGTTCATTGAAGATCTAAGTCATGGCCTGCTGGTATGTAGCACCAAGTATTTTAAGGTCGAAAGGCATGACCTATAATAGAAAGATTGACGGGTTCAAAAATAGTATTTCTTTCATCTTCAGGAGACATCTTGATTTGGTTGTAGCCAAATGACCCATCCATGAAAGAGAACACTGCATGAGATGAGGTGATGCCCACCATTAATTCTGGTATAGGAAGAGGAAACTCATCCTTACGACATGCCTTATTTAAGTCCCTAAAATTAGCATAAATGTGAATTTGGCCATTCTTCTTCTTAATTAGGATGACACTAGCTAACCAGGTAGGATATTTTTTCTTCCTTATAAAACCAAAGATCGATCAATTTTGACTATAGAATGACCTATTGTTCAATTTCTAATCGCATGCCTAGAGCTTGCTTAATAGGGGTAGCATTAGAGTCTATTACTAGCATGTGGACTGCTACATAAGGAGATAATCTGGGCATTTCTTCATAACTACATGTGAAGCAGTCTTTAAACTTAGTCAATAACCTAACTAAGTCATTGGTTTCTTCTTCATTTAATAATGAACTGATGTACGTCAGGCGTGTATTTTCTTCTGTCTCGAGGTTGATTTCTTTGAGCTTGTTTATTGTTAAATAGATTTCTTCTTCAAATTCTAGAGGTGCATCCTTAATTTGAAGATCATTTAGATCATCTGAGGTTTCTAGACACACATTATCATAAGATTTGGGATTGTGTGAAAAGAACCTATTAGACTCCAAATGATTGGTAACAACCAAACAGTAATTGTTGTCATCGATCAGACTCACTATGCCGAATCCTAGTCCCACTCTTGATTGTGCTTCATTGCCTGTATTATTCCATAACTTTTCAAAGTACTCTAACTTATGCCTGGACCATGTGTGAGGAACCAAACCTTTCTGTATAAGATTATGAACACAAGGTAAAATCAAATGGTAATTCCATTCTTTTAAATGTATCCTCCTCAAGTTCTACATCAACTGTGACTTGAGGATGATGATCCCAAGAAGAACCTCTCGCTTCATGTCATTGGAAGACTTAGGGCTTTAACTACTAAACCTTCAAGCTTTTGAGATGAAAGTGATGTTAGAGTTAAGGTTCCCAACTGCTGCCTAATAGTTTTACATAAACCACATTCGAATACTTTGCTTTGTTTGGAGGCTTGGTCTTTGTCACTGTCTGGATCAAAAGTCACCTCTAATGGAACCCGCTAGAGGGTTGGCTAGTATACTAATCACATTAAACTCATCCTCAGTTTGATTCCAAGTCTATGTGAATAGTAGGTACTCTGAACTAAAACATGATCTCTCGATGGCCAACTAGGGGGTCTTCCACCTCTAGAACTACCTCTATTTCTGCCTCTGCCTATTGGAGGTTGAGTCAATCTACCCACACGTCCATATGATGGAATGGACTATGGGTGGAATGTAAGATGCGGCTCTATTTCTTCTTCAAATCCCTTTTATTGTGGACTTGGATTTTCATTTTTCTTTTATTTTTCTTTTATCTTTTCTTTATCTTGATTTTCTTTTTCTTTTGCTTTTGCATTTGAATTTTATCAAGTTCATGAGAAAGGGTGTTTTGAGGAAGATAGTAGGTCGCATCCTCATAAATCTCAACCTCTAACTAAACTTTTCTTCATTGACTGATTCATTCCAACTTTTGAACTTGATGCAATGATGGTGGGAGGATGGAATGATCTTGTTCCAAGGCCTACCAAAAGTAAAGGAATGAAGTATTCAATGATGTAAAGAATTGGCTTCATTCAAATCACCTATCTCCAAAGGTAACACTATAGAACCTAAAGCGCTCACCTTATTCATTACTCTCAACATCATCTAATCTCCTGAGTGTGGAGATGTCAACCTCAAATAAAGGTCTTTAAACTCATAATGTTCATCGATCCCGATCCATAAGAACTCAAGTTTGAACCACAATGTCAACTGTGATGTAGAGGGACACAGCTCCAAGTCCCATAAGAAGGTCTTCATCTATGAAGGTAGTCTCTTGAGCATATTTTGTATAATGTGCTTCCTCACCTATAGCGGTTAGCTGAGCTAAGCATATGTTAGGATCAAGGAGAGCCTTGATTAATGAATTCTTTATCTCTTTGGATAAGACAAGGGCACCATATATGCTTAACTTAGATGAAAACTTTCTTAGATGAGAAAGGACATTATAGTCCACCTTGGCCTGGTCCTCCACAAGCATATCCAAGAGTGGAGCATCCCATGGAGGGGCTTCATGATCCTCTATACGAATGACTTATTTTCCTCATCTTGCCTAGGAGGTAGAACCTGCCACTATGGAGGTTGACGTGATCTCTCATGGCGTAATGGAAGGTTCTACTACACATCGCTCACCACAGCTTCTCCTATGGGACCTTAGAATCGGATGATTCCAAGTCTATCTCAAGAGCTAAACCCATAGTATTCAAAGTAGAAAGTCCAACCTCAATCGAAGAGGAAGATCATTATTATAGTTATTTACTTGAAGAGTTATCATTAGAATAGAAGAAGATAACCCATCAAAGTGGCACAAATGTAATTCAAGATAGCTTTATTCTTCAATTTCTTGGAATTATTTGGAGGTAAAAATCAAGTAAAGTGAGGGGTAAGGGATTTGATGCCCTTATCCATCGATATAAGAGTTCTACTAGTAGAAGAAAAGGAAGAACTAAAGTGGAAAATTATCGGTGGAAGTTGCAACAGGTCGGAGGCTAGACTGATTGTGGCTATGCTGGCTATCTCTGCCGCACGCATCACGCTATGAGCTCCCTTTCATAGAGTTGGCACTAACAACTTATAAACCTTCCTTGATGTTGGAGGTTTTACCTGACTCAGACACCTATAAGGAAAGCTTCTTGATCTTCTAGACTATCTTCTTAGAGGTTTTGGATAAAGAAAGATCCCAACCTTCTTTATTTTAGATCACATAAAAGGATTACCCTAATGGAACTGGATGTTCCATGGTATTCCTTTGGGATAACTACATCCTTGAAATGTTCAAGCCCCTTGAATGTGAAGCAATCCTCCAAAACATGGCCTAGCATAAAAGTTTGAATCATGACTTTACCTACTTCCACTTCCTCCTAGGCTCAGCTGAAATCAATTTCTTTAAGAGGTTAAAAGATCTTCTTAATTACCTCTTAAATGAATAAGGCTTATTTAGCTTATCTAAAAGAGGTGTGGACCATAGCTACCTGGTGGGTATGCATCCACCATGTGGTGGTAGGCGGTGGTGGTGTGTGAGGTCGCTGTGGAGGCCGGTAGGGCGCTTGGTGGTGGCAAAGGAGGATGAGGCTGAGGTCATGGTCTCGACCGATCTCTAGCTCTGCCTCATCTATTACTATCACTGCTCCTGGCTTCTTCTCATAGACCTTCCGTGGCTTTGCTTTAGGAAATTGGTCTTGAAAAGATAACTTTTTTGGCCTCCTTGTAGACTAGTCACCTTGATGATTATCTTCAAATGTCTTGATAGTGAAGCCCTTAAGCATGAAGGCATGGGTCCATGGATATTCTTCAAAAGAATCTTAAATGTGCATGTAGTAATTCACATTTCATACTCGTTATGCCATGGAGAATATAATCAACAAGAGACTCCTGGTGCTATATTGCTACAACGAGATCACCTACAGTAACCCTTTGCTGAGCTCTAGCAAACCTCTTGATAAAGAGTTGCTCTAACTCAACAAATGTCTTTACTGAACCGTTAGACAGTTCAACATACCAATCGAAAGCAATCCCTGCTAAGCTACTATTAAAGAGGCAGAATAGCAAAGCGTCACTGCCATTGACATTGCAACAACTGGTCTTGAAGTGTGCTATATGATGCCTTGGGTTTTCAGTTCCATCAAAGATTTTGAAGGATGGTGGCACGAAACCCTTAGGATATTAGATTGAATTGAATTCTCCGGGGTCTACCCATTTGAACCATGATCCTCCGGGCGAGCCAATGCTTCCTTCACTTGCTACTTAACCATGGATCTGATATCTTTTTTCTATATGGAGGTACTTTCTACTACCTTCCTATACATTCTAGTGCTACCTTGCTCAATGGGAGGTAAGCTCTTGGCCGGGTCCAAGACATGCATTAACTTAGGTTGACTAATGTTGGTTGTAGTAGGACAAAGGGGCTTTTTCGAGTCAAACTCGCTAATAAGTCCTTTAACTCGTATCCATCTATCAGCTCATCTTTTATTTCAACTAATGAGGTGATATTGGGTGTCTTCGATCAACCTCATCACCTTCCATGGCCTCCTGCTCTCTGAGAAGAGATCCTCTAGTATCTACCATGTAAATTCTAGCTAAGTCTCCCAACAAGTCATCTTCATTGGGATCAAAGTAATCTCTCTCATCTCGATAAATCATACCCCAAGATCTCCTTCTTTTCCATGAAATAATGAGCCACTATCTCCTAAAGAATGATCAATTTGTGTAGGTACAAATATCTTCAATTGATCGATATGATCACTATCGTGTAATGAGAGGCACCGAACCTCGCCTACCACTAGGAGTCAATCTATGTGGACTGTACTCACTAGATGAGAGATAATCCTCATTGCCACTAGGTATGAAAGGGGTAACAATCTTAAGATTTTCCACTATCACTGCGGTACTGGGCTATCATCTCACCTCAAATAACTATCACCATCTCCACATCCTGCATGAGTTGGTGAAGGGACCACACCATACTTTAGGGTCGCCACTCCTTCTGCACCACCTTTGGGGTAGAAGGTCAAGTAGGAGAGCTCGGCCTTGCCACAATAGGTGGTGTAGAAGGGGTAGGATCCCTTGGCCATACCCGGATCACCAACGGGACGTGCTTCTCCCCGGATATGACCTTCTTGGCCTTTGAAGGAATTGGAGATGATGTGACCTGGATGATGACGACGAGAGTGGGGTGGAGACACCATCGACTCTCTATGCATGAGCCGCCTCATGATGACTAGTACCGAAGTAGAATGTTGTCTATGGTCTGCGAGCTGCTGGAAAATTAATAAGTGCAAAAGTCCGAATCGACTAAACCTCCACCTCTCATCGTAATGCAAGTATGGGCTTTGGCCATCTCCTCATGGATATGCTTCCCCACACTATGGGATGATGGATCAGATCAAACTAAGCTCCATCAACGCTTGTAAGCTCACTACTGGCAAGACGACCAAGGCCACAAATGACCTCCCGCTCAGAACACCGGTGATGCTGCACCACTGGTGAAGGTGATGTATGAATCCTCCTATCGTCCTCTCTGTCTGACCCAGAGAGGATGAACCGGTTTCAACTAATGGTGAAGTGATACGTGGAACTCTCAATAGCTAAATGGGTTGCTGCCTCCATCTCCCTGGAAATCCTAGTATGATACGGCTTGATCATGTAGTTCTTGTTCCTTCATTATGTTCTGGTAGGATGGGAAGAGTGAGAGCCAGACCCATACTCAAAGTTAGGGGAGGCAAGCCTTGAGATCAGGGGAGCCTTACCACCTCTAGAGGGTACCGATGAGAGGGTGCAAGCCCTCACTAGAGCAGCATGAGAAACCATGGGGCATACTAAAATTAACGACTCATAGGTACTATCACAATTGAAGCTTGTGACTACCACTACTTTCCTTTCAAGGAGATGTCAATCATAAGTCAATCCGATGACGCTTGCTCGGCCATCGTGGTCCTATCGATCAGAGTGAGGGGAGTGCCCTCACATGTAATCTTTGCTCCCTTGAATCCCCTACCATAGTGGATAAGGTGTGTATGATCCAATCGGGGGAAGTTGGCTTTGAACAAAGCCAAATCCATACCATGGGGGAAAGTGAAAATGAACTGTGAATCGCCATCTCAACTAAATGACTAAAATTGAACTATCACTACTATAAATGAGAATAGGAAATGAGCTTGTGTCAGATTTCTATCTTTGTTGATTTTTTGAATTTAAATTGAAAAATTAAACCCACATCCAACAACTTGGAAGTGTTAAGTGGGGTTCAAATGGATTTAAAAAGATGTGATTGAAAGAGGAATTTTGAATCTGAATCCAACTTCAACAAATTTGGGTATGTTGAAAGATGGATTCAAATAATTTAAGAAGGATGCTTCCATAGGTTCATGTTTGTTTGAATTTAGATTTTTGATTTAAGGACCCTTCCCTTTAACAAATTTGGGTATGTTAAAGTAAGGGTCAATTGATTTTGTTTTTATTTGGTGATTTGGAAATCCACTCACTTAGTAAATTTAGGTATGCTAAGGGCATTGAAAATAATTATTTCTTTTATGAATTGTTGTTTGATTTTGAAAATTGAATTCTAATTTACAAATTTAGGTATGCGAAGAACCAAGTGTATTTTGTTTGATTATTGAAAATAGGATTCTTAGCAAATTTGAGTATACTAAGAAAACCATAAAGTGTTTCATTTGTTTTTGGATGTTTGATTTTTGAAAATTGGAATTCCCACTTAGCAAATTTAGGTATGCTAAGTGAAGAACCCAAGTGTGTTTTGTTTGATTTTTGAAAATTGGAATTCCCACTTAGCAAATTTATGTATGCTAAGTGAATAACCCAAGTGTATTTTGTTTGATTTTTGAAAATAGGATTCTTAGCAAATTTGAGTATGCTAAGAAAATCCTAAGGTGTTTCATTTTGATTTTTTGATGTTTTGATAGATCCTTAGCCTTTGGGTATGAAATCCTAATGTGTGTCATTTTTATTTGATTTATTTGGAAGTGGAGACTTTACTTTAGTAAATATGGTATGTTAAAGAGGAAGACCCACTTAGTTTTGCGAAATGGAGATTTCACTTAGCAAATTTGAGTATGCTAAATGAAATTCCAAATGATGTGTTCAAAATTTTTTTGTGTTTTGTTTTTTTTTTTGAAAACGGATACTTCTCTTTAGAAAATTTGGTATGCTAAAGAAAGAAGTTCCCAAAGTGCTTGAAGATTTTTGGTTTTGAGTTTGGAAACTTCACTTAGCAAATTTGAGTATGCTAAGAAGTTTCAAAAAAATGTTTGAAATTTTTTAGTTTTGAGTTTGGAGACATCACTTAGCAAATTTGCGTATACTAAATTAAGTACCAAATGTGTTTCAAAATATTTGATTTTGGATTTGGAGACTTCACTTAGCAAATTTGAGTATTCTAAGTGAAATTCCAAATGTGTTTGAAAATGTTTTGGGTTTTGAGTTTGGAGACATCACTTAGTAAATTCGAGTATGCTAAATGAAGTTCCAAATGTGTTTGAAATTTTTTTTATTTTTTTTTTGAATTTGGAAACTTCACTTAGCAAATTTGAGTATGCTAAATGAAGTTCCAAATGTGTTTGAAAATGTTTTTATTTTTGTTTTGAATTTGGAAACTTCACTTAGCAAAGTTGAGTATGCTAAATGAAGTTCCAAAATGTGTTTGGAAATTTTTGGTTTTGGATTTGAAAACATCACTTAACAAATTTGAGTATGCTAAATGAGGTTCCAAATGTGTTTTGAATATTTTTTTTATTTTGAATTTGGAGACTTCGCTTAACAATTTTGGGTATGCTAAATGAAGTTCCAAATGTGTTTGAAATTTTTTTGATTTTGGATTTGGAGACTTCATTTAGCAAATTTGAGTATGCTAAATGGAGTTCCAAATGTGTTTGAAAAGTTTTTTGATTTTGGAATTTGGAGACTTGACTTAGCAAATTTGATTATGCTAAATGAAGTTCCAAATGTGTTTCAAAAATTTTTGATTTTTGAATTTGGAGACTTCACTTAACAAATTTGAGTATGCTAAATGAGGTTCCAAAATGTGTTTGAAATTTTTTTGATTTTGAATTTGGAGACTTCACTTAGCAAATTTGAGTATGCTAAATGAAGTTTCAAATGTGTTTCAAAATGTTTTGGGTTTTGAGTTTGGAGACTTTACTTAGCAAATTTGAGTATGCTAAATAAAGTTTCAAATGTGTTTCAAAATGTTTTGGGTTTTGAGTTTGGAGACTTTACTTAGCAAATTTGAGTATGCTAAATGAAGTTCCAAATGTGTTTGAATTTTGAAAATATGATTGGTAAGCTTTGATTTTTGAAAAGAAGTCTTCCATTTTGCAGATTTGGGTATATAATAATGGAAGTCAATCTTATTTTTGAAATATGAAAGTTTTTATCTTGTGTGTGATTATTGCTTTTTGAAAGAGTGATTTCCAACTTAATCACATGTGGGATATGTTTAAGTGGGATTTCCAAATAATTTTATTTTTATTTGGGAATGAAATCTTCATTCAATAAATTTGAGTATATTAAATAAAGATGTTCATATGTGCTTTTGAAAAATTTTATTTTATTTGAAAATGAAACTCTCATTCAATAGGTGTGGGTGTATTGAATGGAAAGGTTAATGTATGCTTTTGAAAATTTTATTTTTGAATTTAATTTTTGGAAAAATGATTGTTCATTTTATTTTGAAAATGAAATCTTCATCAAAATGAATTGAAGGAAGATGTTCATTTGTGCTTTTGGAAAATTTAATTTTGTTTGAAAATGAAACTTCCATTCAATTTGAATGGAGAGGTTCATGTGTGCTTTTTGAAAATTTTGATTTTGATTTTTAGAAAGATGATTGTTCATTTTAGTTTGAAAATGAAATCTTTATCAAAATGAATTGAAGGAAGATGTTCATTTGTGCTTTTCAAAAACTTGGTTTTTTTTTTAAATGAAACTTCCATTCAATTTGAATGGAGAGGTTCATATGTGTTTTTTGAAAATTTGATTTTGTTGATTTTAATTTTAACTTTTGGAAAGGTGATTGTTCATTTTATTTTTGAAAATGAAATCTTCATCAAAATGAATTGAAGGAAGATGTTCATTTGTGCTTTTGGAAAAGATTAATATTTTTATTTTTGAAGATTCCTACATGTAACAATTACAATAATTGTTAGATGAGGGTGATTTAGGAAAATTTTGAGAAAGATTTTATCATGTGCATTATTGAAAGAGTACTTTTATGAAAAATTTATTTTTCCATTATAATTTTAGAATGAACCTTTCTTTATCATAAAGATGATAAAGAGGAAGTCTTCAAATGTTTTCTTTTTATTAGATTTTCATTTTTAACCATTGGATGACCCAACGAGGGTTCTAAGACCAACACGTGGTGAGGTCTTAAAACCTAAAGATGTTGAGTAGCTTAACTTTAGGATGAAATAAGCTAAGCGCCAACAGAAGGAAAGGTAGGCTAAGGTTCATACAAAAGTACAAAACCACTATCAATACTTAGAGACAATGATCATTTACCATAGATGGAGAGAGGAACCATCCCCAGTGGAGTCGCTAGAAAAATCTGTTGGTAGAAAATCTGTTGGTAGAAAAATCTCTATATAGTCGCCTACAATCTGTGGGTGGAAAGCAACAATATAAAAATTCATCTTTTTGGGATGCCACATAGATCTGTAGATGTACTTATTAGGGTGATTGTATACAACATTGAGGAGAGGTGTACTATCTCGAAAGATAGAAGTCACCACCCTATAATGGACCTAATCGCCAAAATAAGGACTCATAAGGATGTTGGGTCTTTAAAGTGTACCAAAGACTCTTCCCCTACTTCACATGGAATAGTAAAGCAAGGTTTATTTTAAACCAGGTTCACTAAGTTCCTTGCAGGGGCAAGCCCCCATAGTTAATTACATCCTAAGGAATGGGGATTCCTTAGGAAAATTCTCGATTAAGGTAAATGATCATTGCCTCTAAAGATTTTAATAGGAAAAGGACTATCAATTGATTGGTTTATTTTTTAAAGATCAAATGGGATTGATCAAAGAGAGATTTATTATTGAAGTCAAATGGAGATAAGTAGGAGATGCCCACGATGCTAGGAAACCTAGCGAGCATCTCAAACTATCCTATGATTGGGCTTTATATTTTTGAAATTAATTTAATTTATTTGAATTAAAATTTTCATTAGAATGCTATGGATTATAATTTCATAACACATGATTATGAAAATGCCTAAGAGTTGAGGAATTATGCTTATGGTCCATAAAGGGAAAAATAATCTCAGAACCTAAATCTAGGGAGCTTTGGTGAGGGCCAAAGGCATAACCTAAATCTAAGGAGAAAATGGATATTTGGTTTGCCTTTATAAGAGAGAACAAACCACCCAACTGCTTGAAGTTACAACCACCTGGGGGTGGCCGCCAACTAACTCCTCATATGATTTTAAATAAATGAAGGAAAGTCTTATGCTTTATGTAAGATAGCTTGGCTGTTATTTATTTAGAAAGAAACTAAGTCCTTAAACTCACTCCCTAAAGAGACTAGATCATGTAAAATGCATGCTTCAAATGACCTAAATCTAATGCCATTCAAATTTCATTTTATTTTTATTTTTGGACAATTATTTTGACACAGGCTAATATGATTCATATGCCTAATGCATGAGAAATAAAGTTATTGGCCAAAATCGAGAAGGGAGGAGGTATTTCCACCATGGCTCTCACAAGCCAAGTTTCTCCGGCAAAGGTGGAAGCCCTCCAATCAAGAGTGAAATAAGATGCATTTGTGCATGATGTTATAAAAGAAATACTCATCCGCTTTAATCTTGATTTTAAACCTAAGCTTTAGGTGAGGTTATGAGCTCTTTATTTTTAGTTTTGAATTGTTAAGTTGGGTAAAAAATTTATTTTTTTCTAAGAGCCTAATCATCATCCAAGCCATACATAAAGTAAGAAAAAAACTAAGAAAAGATGCCACTTAATGCACAAGCTAAAGAAATCATCAATTTTAAAAGCTGTTTAAAAGAATAAGAGGCCAAATTATGGTCGGGCACCACTGCACAAACCTGAAAAAATAAATTGGGTAGCCAATCTCTACCCTTACACAACCTAGATTACAAATAAATTATATACAATTAAGCAAGGAACTCATTATTATGGGGGTCTTCGCGCTTCATTTCTTCATTTCTTCATTCTTCATTTCTTCTTTCTTCTTCTTTTCTTCTTTCTTCTTTGATTCTTTCTTTTGGATGGTTGGAAGGTGGATTTTGAATTAGCCAATTTGACCCATGGGGTCCCTGGGTCCATTTAATGATCCAAACCCATTTTGGTGCACCACTCTCCATTAGGTTCACTTGAGCTATTAGGAAGGCATCAAGTTGATATGAAGAGTGCTTGACCAAATTATCCATGGATTATACCAAAATTTGTTCTATGGCCTAGGGGTAAAATGGTCATTTGGCTGACTTTTCAATTTGGATATGTTGAGTATGTGGAGAAAATAGGTTTGGACAAGTTTCATTAGATTTGGCATTCATTTGATGAGGTTTGGCTCATGTTGACCCATTTATGTCAAAATGGGTCAACTTGGGTCAAGTTGACCAATTGGACAAATGTGGTCAAACCAAGGGTTGGGTCAAGTTCATATGACCATTTGAAATATTTTTGTGGCTTTGGTTTGATTCAATTTGGTTTAGTTTTGCATTTGGCTCATAAGACTTCATTTAGATCAAATGGGTCAAGTTGACCAATTTGACTCATTTGACCTATTTGAGCTAGGTCAATGGTAGGATTAGGTTTGGTTAGTCATATGGACTGGATCAATATCTTTGTTTCCAATCAATTTTGGTTAAGTTTGAATTTGGCTCAACATGACCCTTTAGTCAAGTTGGGAAGGTCAATGGGCTAGGTTGTCTAGTTAGCCAATTGAGGCTTTGATAAAGTTCAACAAGTGATTTGGAATGAACTTGACCCATTTGTTTCAATCAATTTGGCTTACATCAAGTTTTGACCTATTTTGACTTTTTAGGTCAAGTTGGGTCAACTCCGGTCAAGTGGCCAATTGGGCTAGGTTGGGTCTAGATCAATGGTTTCAATCAATTTGGCATATGGTGGATTTTGGCTATGTTAGGTTTCATTTTTAGTTAAGTGTTGACTTGGTTTGACCCAATTTGATTGATTGATCATCCCATGATGATTGTCGATCATGATGAGAGTATAGGTGAGTGTGATTCAATCCAATTTGGTTAGATTAGAATTTGGCTATAAAGTTAGGTCACTTTGGGTCAAGTGAGCCTAAGTGGGTCAAATAGCTCAAGCTTCATTTGAGTTTGATTGAACTTGTATATGGACTTATGATTGAAATATAAATCCATTTGCAAGTGGTTTGAAGTCAAATGGGTTTTGATTCATTTGACAATTTCATATTCAAAGGAAGAACATGAAAGGATTTGGGGTTTGATTTTTTTAATGGATTTTGATTTAGTGATTGAAGTTTGTATTTTTATTTGGATTCATGATTCTAGGGTTGATTCAATCATAAATCAAGAAAGAGATTTGGCTAAGTTCAAGATTTTGACTTGAAAGGCTTAGGTTGGATTTTGAGTAGATTTGAGTTTGATTTTTGGAATTGGTTTTGATTGTTTGAATTTATATTTCATTTATATATGTGAATATAAATGGATCATGAGAAAATTTCAAGGATTTGAAATGATTTGATCATGATTTAGGCTAAGTCCATAAAAGGGAATTTAAAGGACTTAGGAAAATTTTGGAGTTTGAAGTTTGAATTTTTGAATTTCATTTGATTGATTTATATATATTTCATTTATATATATAATATAAATGAGAATATAAATGAGTTATGAGAAAATCCCATGAATTTGAAGTGATTTGAACATGATTTTGGATAAGTCTTTTAAGGAAAATTTAAAGGACTTATAAATTTCATTCATGGGTTTCAATCATGGATTTCAATCACATGGAGTTGATTTAAGTTTGGAGTAAATCAAATAATATTGATTTGGAGTTTTACTTGAAGGAAGGAAGGTGAGGAGTGGTTCAAGCTTAGGATAGGCAAATTTTCCTAACACCCTTAAGGCATGACCTAATCTTATGGCTAACCCTTCTAAGTCTCTAGGGTTAGGTTGAGTGTCCACTTAATCACTAGATATGTCTTAAGACTAAGGATCTCTTAGTCTCTAAGAGAAATCCAATGTCTATGATGGAGGTGTTTAGAGCTCATTCTAAAAATGAGGTCAACTGGTCAAAAGAAATAGTTATGGGAATTATCAAGAAGTCTTTCTAGGATAAGTAAAAGATATCTCACATGACTAAAGAAGAAAAGATTATTTCTATAAAATTTATAAAGTGTTGAAGGCTGTTAAAAATAGAAACCTTCAAAGAAAAATTAAGAAGCTCATAAGCCAGGTCACCAACTCTATAAATTCCTACTCTGAGGGAGGTGGGAATATTAAAAATACTATGTCCACCTTAAGTAATATAGAACAGAGTCCAATATCGAGTATCACAACCAGACTAAATATAAGGATATTAAGTGGCCAGTTGTTGAAAGGTCCCAACAACCACTACAAAAAAGAGTAATATAATTCATCCAGTGAACACCAGGGTGTGATATCTATGATGCATTCCTAGAGACTCACCACTGGAAGGTCCTGCTTAATTTGGGTACCTAGAGAGTCTCAAGTCATCAAAAATGAGATAACCCAACATGAATTATCTCCATCAGATGATAAAGGAACTGAATCTCCTATCATCAGCTGGAAATGCCAGTATGAAAAAACCCAGTCAATGCATGATGAAACAGATAATCAACTCTTCTGGGAAGTTGAGGATTTCCCAATCAATGAAGAGCAACAAATTTGACTTTCAAAATAATAAATATATTAATTGTATGGATGCTGAAGTTGTTTATATGGTCAATACACGTTTATGGAACAGAAATGTGGCACCCAAGCAGCAAATGAGGAAGAACATTAGGAGAGCATAAATCATTAAGAACTTAGTGGAAGCTCAAGTAGTAGTTGAAATAACTGAAGAGCTAGCCGATGTTGTAATAAGGTTACAACAATAAAATCCATCTCAATGAAATGATCGGGCTAATGAAAGAGCTGTTTGGTCAACTTAACCTCATAGAAATTGTAACATAACAAATACCTCCAAGGAATCGTCCGGAGATGATCAATTCAATAGCTAAAATTGGGAGCATGCAAAATGCTACACCCAACTTGCTAATAGCTTTAAAGCGAAGGCAAGAACCCCTAAGAGAAGTTACATTAAATGTTTATTAAGAAGCTGATGTTTTTAGTAAGTCCTAAGCAGAATATCTCATCATCTAGAAAGTCAAAGTAGTCATCACTTCAGAAACTGCTGAATAACTAGTTGAAAAAGGTTGATCATACCTAGTCGAATATGACGAGTACAATAAACTAAAGGGTGTCTGTGACAAAATTTAATACCTTTTTGAGCACAGAAAATTTGTGACAATATTTAACCTAATTTAAAGCCACCTATGAAAATATCTAAGAGAATGATGTCTTACTGTTATGACAATTTGCTAGTAGTCTTATTAACACAACCGAGTTATCCAACAACTCAGTAAAAACCTTCACCGAGTTGGAAACACTCTTCATCTAGAGATTTACAGGTGCAACCGAGAAAGTAATGATAATATATCTCGCCTTGGAAAAAGGAAGGAAAGATGAAAGTGTTACAAAATACATTATAAGATGAAGGAATCTTAGCACGAAAGATGATCAACAGCTCACAAAATGCATGTAGTAGAACTTCTCATGGGTAACATTGATGATCAAATGGCCCCATATCTAGCTTTTACAATGACTAATACATTCCAAGAATTATTGGATCATGTAGCTAAGTTCGAAAGGGTCTCCAAACAAAAAGGCTTAACACAAACTACAATAATAATTCCTTTGGAAAAAGAGTAATCTGAGTTACACAATTTGAAGAAGAATTACATGAATACAACATTCACATTCACAGTGGACAAAAAGAAAAATGTAGGCACAAGAACCTCATGACCAACAACAAAGCTGATAGAAGATGAGAAAAAAGGGTCAACCCTCCAAGAGAATATGATCAAGAAGCACTCATTCAAAAGAGAATATACTACTAAGACCTTTAAACCAACCCTAAAATTAGGATTATAATTTCTAGAGCCATGTCAACCAAACCAAGTAGACAAAGTTGATGATCTCAACAATTATCCATTTCATAAATGTATAAGTAACCCAATTAAAGATTATTTTATCTTCAAAGATTAGGTAGAAAGAGTTATCAAAATAAAGAACTCACCTTATCATACAGTGTATTGGTACATCATGAAAAGAAAAAAAAGTAAATATTATTACAACACACCCAATCCAGAATGTAAAAGATAAAGATATTGAGTCAGCTGGAACTCAAAATATAAATGATGATAAGGGCAATGCTTCAAAATATAAATGAAGATGCTTTCATATTATCTAAGGATATATGTGATATATTAATCAAAGTCTTGTACTATTTAGAATAATATGAAGCACTTTTCGCTGAAGAAAGGATGAAAGAGGAATTAACCTCTCAAAAATTAGCAACCATCACATTCATTGATGATGATTTATTATTATGGACAATCGAGCACAATTGACCCATTAGGTCATAGTTGAAAGTAAAAAAAGATTGATTGACCTGCACTGGTTAATCTTTGTTGACCTCACTTTTGAGAGTGAGGATTGATCACTGCATTCTAGGTCTTGGATTCTTCTAGATACTTAGGTTGTAGACAATGTGGTGTTTTTTTTCAGATGTTGGGCGGACACCACGTAGATCTTAGGAGATACTTATTGAAGTGATCAGGTACAATATTAAAGTATTATGTATCTTCTCAAAAGATAAAAACATCACCCTACATAGTCCTAATC
Source organism: Cymbidium sinense (assembly GCA_021442155.1). NCBI lineage: Eukaryota > Viridiplantae > Streptophyta > Magnoliopsida > Asparagales > Orchidaceae > Cymbidium > Cymbidium sinense. Next base: position 87,603,246 of record CM038231.1, read on the forward strand.
ACCTAATAAGAACTCTTAAGACATGATGGGTCTTCGTATGTACTAGAGATCTTCCCCCTACTTTACATGGAAAAATAAAGCAGGGTTTATTTTATATCGGGTTCTTTAGTTACCTATGGAGACAAGTCTCCATAGTTAATTACATCCTAGGAAATAGGGATTCTCTTAGAATACTCTCAATTAAAGTAGCCAATCAATTATCTCCAAAGATTTCAAAGTTAGGCTATCAATGAATTGGTTACTTTTTAGAAAATAAAGTAGGAATATTCAATTGGAAATACTTATTTTTGGAATCCAAAGGAAGATAAGTAGGGAGCACTCATGATACTAGGAAGCCCAGTGAGCACTCCAATCTATCCTATGGTGAGGCTTTATGTATTTTGAAGAGAGAGAGTTTATTTAATTTGAGTAAAAATTTTATTAGAATGCTAGGGCTTGTAATCCATCAACATAAGATTATGGAAATGTCTAAGAGGTGAGGATTTTTACTCATAGCTCAAAAGGAACAAGCAACCTCAAATCCTAAATCTAAGGAGCTTTAGCATAAGCTAGAAGCACGACGTAAATCTAAGCAGAAAGGGGACATAAAGGGTTTATCTCCATAAGAGAGGATAATCTGTCCAACTCTTCTAGACTTACAACTGCCTGGAGTGGCCTCCAGCTAACACCTCCTATACTTTAAATTTGTGTATGCTGATCTTATGTAATTGCAATATGGTTTAAGCTATTATTTAATTTTAAAAGATACTAGAGTCCTAAACTCACTCCCTAAGAGACTAGATCATGTTTGACATGAGAATATGATAGTCTAAATGAAAAATCTTTTCAAATTTTATGTTATTTTTGATGCAATATCTTGGAAAACAGCTTTAGGAGACTTTATTCCTAAATGCATGATGAAATTTTGGTTATTGGACAAACCAGAAAGAGAGAAGATGAATCTTCACCATAAGGGGGTGCTCTCATAGGTTAAGCATTCCCTAAAGTGCCAGAATGGAGGCCCTCATTTATTCAAGAGTGATATAAGATGATATGCATGATGTTAGACATTCAACATTCAATGAAAGGGATTCCTAAATCTTTTAATTATCTTGATTATATACTAGGATTTAAAATGAGGTTGAAAGTTATTTTAAAATTTAATTATGAGTTGTTAATTGGGTAGAAAAATTAACTTTTTCCTAAGAGCCTACCACATCTAGGCCACAAATACAATCATCAAGCATAAGAAACTATGAAGAAGATGTCATTCTATTACGCAATCTAAACATAATAATAATAACTCATGTATAGATTCCATAAAAGAATAAAAAGGTTGGATGCATACACCAAAAAAGTGAAAATTAGGAAGCCGAGATCAACTATTATACAACCCAAATTATAAAATAATAATTACAATTGAAATTAAATTAGATTCTATGAGGGTCTTCATTCTTTGCTTCTTCTTTCCTTATTCTTCTTTCTTTTGATTTGTTCTGCTTCAAGGCATCAGAAGGCACCCCAATACTAAGCCATCTAGCCACTACTCATCCTAAACCCTATAGCACTAATCCTAATTCCTATTACAAAATTACATTCTTAGAGAAAAGTAAAATTTAACTACTTCAAAATAGATGCTAGCTAAACATACATATAATCTGAGGCAGTTATGTTTCATAATTTGGACTTAGCACCCTGCACATGGGTAACCAAGCCCACCTATTCTAATGTGGATTATACTTAGGGGCATAAGAAACCTACAAGAAGAAGCATTTATATTTACTTTCACGGCCCCTCAAGCACAATCCCCTACAGAAAATAACATCAATCTATCAACGACCTAACATCTAGTCTATGAACCATATTCCTAACATCTAGTCTAAAATATTACATCACAAAATAAAACACAATATCAATACATACACCTTCCTAACCTAAAGCTAGAAGTGGTGACTTAGCATTCTAATGTGTGTGTTAAGACTTAGTGTGATATGTCTTAGCTAGGCTCTTGAGTTATGATTTCTTAAAGTTTTGAATTTTTTGATTTAACATGATAGGTGATTTCATTTTAAGTTGTTTAGAGGATTTGCAAGTTTTAATTTATATTTTGTATGTTTCATTTGATATTCACTTTACATCTAAGTGTTGTAAAGAGAAGAATAAGGCTTAACCTACTTCATCCCTACCTTAAGTTATTTTCTAAAGGCATATTTTTATGATTTGGTTTCTTTTAGTGAATGATTAATTAAATATTTTATTAATCCTAAGTTTGGGTTAATCTTAAACAATCTTATTCAACATGAAAGTCATCTTAAGACTAATGTAGTTGAACCACCATCACATATAACATGTTACTCCATTCCTTTTCATCACCCATAACATGCATATGATTTAGAACTTAGTATACCTATGCATGCAACATATTTTAGCATACTTAAATGATTATGAATGCAGACATTTTGGTTGAAAAGTGGATTTTAATTCTTTAATTGAATACACACACATGTATAAAAGATATAAGCAAGTACACATTATTATTTAAATTAGGGAAGTGAGATAATCAAATGACCTCCATGGGGCAACCCAAAGCCTCGTATTCCTGGGATGTCCAGATTATATACTTCCTATCTTAAATAAATATGAATGTACACTCAACTACAAGAATTAAAATCATGTAAAAGATTATATTTTTGGCTGAATTATTTACACATGCAAAGTAAAGCTCTATCCAAATTTTAGTACAAGTATACATAAGAATGAAATTAATAAAGTACATGCCTTTGTTAACTAGAGAAGTGAGATAATTAAATGACCTCTGTAGGGTTACTTAAAGCTTCGTATTCCTGGGATGTCCAGATTATATATTTATCATTATTCAAACATATGTAAATGTATACAAGAATGTAGAAAATAAAGTAACAATTTAACATGCTTAGACTATAAACACATGCAAATCCTATATACACATTCACAGATAAAATCACTCCAAATTTTATTATCAATTTATAACTTTTGAAATTAATTTTGATATTTATTAGTGATAATAGCCACACATATAATATGATTAAGCCAGCACATGCAACTTACACATAAATAAATTTTATTTGATCATTTGATTTTGAAAGTATGAATGCATGATATCACATGACATATAACATTTATGGTGATTGAAAAGGAATAGCCAAATATTTCCACATAATTCATTCAACTACATTAATTCCTAAGGACAATCACATTAAATAAAGTCATTTAAAGAAAACCAAAAGCTTCTTATTAAAATTTTAATTGAAGTTAAATAAGGGGAATCATTTGCTATTTTTATCACATCCCATGTTGATGATTTAGTACGTTTAAAGAGGTGTAATTAGATGAATTTTATAAATTAATTAAGTTGGGATCATTAAGCAATCCATTTAATTACCCTTTCCTATGCTTCTTTAATTTAATTAACCACTTATTCATGAGCCTCAAATGATATACAAATGAAAAATTAAAATTGTAATGTCCTAAAGAACCTAATGCAAGAGGCTCATGCTTAAGTGTTAATTAGATTAAGGAATTTAATGAAGTACTTTTATGATTTCCCCAAACACATAAAGAGGAACCCATGAATTAATATTAGATTATATGATCTAATCATCATTTTAATTTGAATAATTTTTGTTATTAACTCCATAATTAATTTCTTAATTAACCCATGCATTAATTAACCCTCTTTAATGAAATGAGTTTGGGAAAGTAATTAGGAGAGAGATCCAAATCATTCTCCCTCATCATCTCACTGTTAATCAGTTATTAGTGATGTTTAATTAATTAATTTTTACTGTTTAGGATTTTTAATAATTATTAAATCACTTAAGAAGGTGATTAAGGTTTGAATTTCAAATTCTCCTAATTACCTAGCCAATAAATCCCAAGAAAGTTATGGGAAGAAGAAGTCATCCCATTAAATCAACATATCAAGTTTTAGATTAATTGCGTAAGTGATTAGGGCTTAATTAAGCTAATTAAGGAAACATTCAAACCCTAATTAAGCTCTGTTCACTGTTTAAAATTTAATGAAATTATTTTTAATAGAATCTCCTATGTTTAGCCTTTTAGAAAGGGTTTATTTATATTTTTTTTGGTTTTTTTTATAATTAGTTATAATTTTATGAAGTTTTAGAGTAATTAAATAAATTTTTAATCTAATCCTAATTCTCATGAGAACATGAGCTTTTCATCATGCATGTGATTGGCCACTTAAATCGCTCAACGCGCATGCCGACACGGCAGACGACTTTGTCCCATCTCGGATTGGATGGTGGGGATTAATCCCACAATTCCTTAGGATTAAATCAAGTAAATCTAATTGAATTAATCATGACCGTTCATTCCAATCACACAGAATGGACGACAGATTTCTTTTCCTTTGTCCCCCGAGTGATGAAAGATAGACATCTTTCACCCTCCCTCACTAGATCCAAGCTTACTAAAGCTCATGAGGCAACGTGATTGACTCTAAACGGTTCATGGAAGAGATCTAAGGAGATCATATGGTGAAAATTGCACAAAATTAAGATTTCTTTCACAAAGGCTAAACAACATAGTGGATTTCTATGGTTTGCCAAAATTTACCTCACCAGAGCTTAAGACTGGTGGTCCAATGACTTAGGTAGATGGGCCTTGAAGAGACAAAGCCCGGTTGTGAAGCTCATGAGTTGCCTCTCCACTGGTGGCTCTCGGTCCAAACGCCACTGGAGCTGTCACCGGAGTTGGTATAAGAGTGGTCTCCAGTGCTCGAATCGATTCATTTCACCTCGCCGGAGCTTGGAGAAGGTGTTGGCGAAGTTAATTTAGAATTGGTAGAGTTTAGGTGAGGTTGTACAGAGATGAGGCTCTAATTCACTCGAGTTTTGTCTCACTGACGATGGGGAGCTCAGGGGAAATTGGGAACACACTGGGGAAGATCGTCTCCTCACTTTAAAGCTCTCTGAATGCTCTGGTGTCTACTGGAATAAGATTTGGAGGAGTATATTCTTCTCCCCCTCAAATTGGATGGCTCAGGTTGGCTCTATATTTGGCACACGTCCGGCCGATTCAAGGGCCGGGATGTCGGGTGGTCGAGTGGAGCCCGAGTGGGTTAAGTGGTGCATGAGAGGTGGAGTGTCCTTGCTTCCCATGGTGAGCGAATGGAGTGGCTTGGATTAGCTTAACTCCTTTGACCCATGGCTAACCCAACAAACTTTGGGTTAGATTAGCTAGTGGGTCAGAGGTCTAAACTAAGCTAAGAAGAGCTGCAAAGTGCAAAGGGGTAGGTAAGACCACCCAAATGTGAGTTTTGTCTCATTTGGAGAGCTTTACCCAATGTGCATTAGGCTAATTCGAGTTTGAAATAGGTTGAGTTTGATTTAGGCTGACCCATGGTGACCCAAGGATGGGTCATGCCAAGTTGGAATGGGTTTGGAGTTGGTTTGGTTGGGTTTGGCTCAATTTGACCCATGTAAGTAAAATTGGGTTCAATTAGGCTAGGTTGACCCATTGGTCAAATTGGGTCAAACAAGGGTTAAGTCAAGTTCAAATAATGATTTGGGATGTTTAGGTTCAATTGGTTTGATTTGGTTTGGAGTGGATTTGAATTTGGCTCATATGGGTCAAATGGGCTAAGTTGACCAATTTGGTCAAATTGACTAAATCGGCTTGGGTTAGGTATTGGTTTAGGTTCAATTGATGATTTTAAGATGATTGTAGGTGTTGATTTCAATTAATTTATATTTAGGAATGATTTAGACTAATTTGACTCTTTAGGTCAATTTGGGCTAAATGGGTCAATTGGAACTTAGTCAAATTGGGTTCAACCAAGGCTTTGATCATGTTCAATAATCAATTTGTGATGGATTTGAGTCATTGGTTTCAATAAATTTGATGTAAGATTTGATTTGGCCAAATTTGGTCTTTGAGGTCAAATAGGTCAACTTGGGTCAAAGGGACAATTGAACTTGGTTTGGCTCAATGGATGGTCAAGTTATTCAATACTCAATTTATGATTGATTGAAAGCAATGATTTCAATCAATAGAGTTTGGAATGAAGTTTGATTCAATTTAGTTCATTTAGGCTAATTTGGTCAACTTGGGTCAACTTGGGTCAAGTGATCAATTAGCTTGATTTGACTCAATTGATTGCAATTAGGAAATCAAGGGTGATCAACAATCATTACAAGAGGTTTTGAATGAGTTGGTTCAATCCAATTTGGGTTGGATTGGAGTTTGGTTCAAATGGATCCTTTAGGTCACTTTGGGTCAAGTGAACCCAATGGGTTAATTGAGTTAGTTTGGGTTGAATTAGGTTGAGTTGAGTTTGATGATTGATTTAGGACTGATTGATGGCTTTGATTGTAATTAATTTTGGTTTAATTAGATTTTAGCTTATTTGGGCATTTTGGGTTCAAATGGGCTAACTTGGGTTAATTTAATTGATTTGATTAATTAGTTTGAGTGTATATTTTTGGAAGAGTTTGAAATGATGATTTGAAGGGTCGGAATGCTTTTGTGAAAATCAATTGGGTTTGGTTTTAAAGAGGTTTGGGTTAAGTCCATAGGACTGAATTATGGGATTAAGATGGGTTTTATGTTTAAATCATTTTATCTTGGAGCTTGAATGTGAGATGAAATCCAATTTGGTTTGATTGAATTGGTTTGAGGTTGGATTTGGATGAGTGGATAGGTATAGATCATGGGTTAGGCCATAGGATAGGTAGGCTTCTTTAGTCCTTAAGGAATAGCCTAAGCCTATGGTATACTTTCTTAAGTCTCGAGGCTTAGGTTTAGTATTCACCTAATCACTAGAAGTGCCCTATGACTAAGGAGATTTTAGTGTCTATAAGAGTCCTAAGTCTAAGATAGGATGAGTCAATCCTCACTCCAAAAGTGAGGTCAATAGACACTTCTAGTGATTAAGTGAACCCTAAACCCAAGCCTAGAGCTTACCTTAAGACAAGTGGGCTTCACCTACCTTAGGGCCCAAACCAACACTCGTACCCATCAATTCATTTAAATCTAAATGAATGATTGAAACCTAAACCCCAAGCTAAAAATATAAACTTAACCTAAGCTCAATTTGATCCATCTTAACCCAAGTCGGCTAAGGAAGGTAAGATGGTTCAGCCCAACACTTTTGGGCCCAAGAAGGCCAAATTCAACTCTAAACTCATATAATTGAAACCAAACCAACCCAAACTCATTTTAATTTAATTGATCTTAATTGATTTGGGTTTCCAATCTAAGCTCCAAGAGAAATTAACTTGAAAATTAACTAAAGTTAACCCACTTCAATTTTATAACTCAATTCAAACCAATTCAAGCAAACCAAACTCAATTTAATTCTCTCAATCATTGACATCCAAATAGATCATTTCAAACTATTCCAACACTTGCAATCAAGCCATTAAATCAATTACACTTATAATCTAAGTTAAATTATTTGACCTAAAGGTTCAAATGACCCATGAACCCAAATCAATTGTAGTCAAAGCCACAAATCAACTTCAAATTTATCATTGAATATATTACAACCATCCATTGCCTCAATTGGTCTAAATTGACTTGGCCAAATCACTTAACCTAAAGTGACCTAAAATGCCTAATTAGACCAACTTCAATCATACTATCATTGGATCAAGCCAAGCTATCCAATCTCTTCATTGATGGTCACTATGAACACTTCCAGACCATAACAAGCGGTTGGCCCTTAACCCAAGTTGACCCAAAGTCATTAACCAAATCATTCTAAGCTAAATTAATTACAATCAATGACTCTCATCAACCACATGTTGGATATTGAACATTACTAAACCATCAATTGAAGCCAATTTAACCAAACCAAACCAATTTGGCCCCTTAACTCAGTGACCCAATTTGACCTAAAGTGCCAAATTAGGCCAAAACAAATCATAAATCAAATTTGTTGAAACCAATACTTCTAATTAATCACCAATTGGATATTGGACATGATCTAATCTTCAATTGGACACAATTTGGTCAGCCAAACTCAATTGACCTACTTAGCCCAATTTGACCTAAAAGGTCAAGTTGAACCAAATTACTTTTAATCCAAATCAATTCAAATCAACTCTTCCAATCAATCACTAATGATCAGTTGAACACAAACCTAACCCATGCTCAACCCAACTTGGCCAATTTGGTCAAATTGGTCAACATGATCCATTTGTCCCAAATTGAACTATATGAATAAAATCCAAATCTAATCCAAATTGAATCAAACTAACCACACAAATTCATCCCAAATGACCAATTAAACTTAACCAAACTCCCACTTTGAACCAATTTGGTCAAAATGGCCAACTTAGCCCAATTGAACCCATTTGACCTACATGAGTCGAATTGAACCAAACCCAACTAAACTTGGCATAACTCATCCTTGGGTCACTATGGGCCTGTCAACGTATCCCAACCCATGATGAACCCGGATTGGGTCAAACCCATTGAACCAAGCCCTCCAAATGGGACAAAATTCCCATTTGGAAGGGTTCTCCACCTCCCAACTTCTTGGCAACCATCTTTGGTCCTTCTTGAATAGAGGATCACTGACCTAATCTAACCCAAGGATGTTGGCCTTCGGCCAAGAGAGGGTAAGTTCACCCACCGACAGTCATTGGTCCACATAAGGAGAAGTGTACACTCTATGGCACCCCACTACACTCCCTCAACCTCTCAAACACATCCACCTTAGTCACGCCATCTCCGGTCGGTGTGCCAGCTGAGCGATCTTAGACCTTGGTTGGTGGAAGGAGAGTATACTCCTCCCCATCCATTCAAAATCACCACAAACCTTCTCTACAGGATTCAAAATAGTCCTCAAGCATTTCTTAAGCACACCATGTACCCTATCACCGGTGAGACCAAGCTCCACCCAAACCCAAGAACCCTATCCATCCAACCTATCAAAACTCAAAGAAATTCAAATTAACCCTTTCACATGTTCCCCAAGCCTCAACGAACAAGAATGAATCAATTTTTGATCAATTTGACCACCAGAAGGCATCCCTAGATTAACTCCGATGACTTCTACTATGGCACCTAGTCCACAAACCTATCGACGGGGAGGCAGCTCAAGATATTCTCAACAGTGCTTCATTTCTTCAAGAAAAAGCTACCTCCATTGACGAACCACCGGTCTTTAGCTCCGGTGAGGTAAAAATCTGGAAAAAAAAGATTTGGCCATTATGTGTTGGTCTTTTACGAAATAAATTATAGTTTTACACGATTTCAACCATATGATCTCCTTAGATCTCTTTCTTGATCATTTTGGATTCGATTCCGGAGCTCATGGGACAAAGGAACATTGGTAGTCTCTTCCGCGTGATTAGAATAGACGACCATGATTAATCACATTAAAAATTTTGATTTAATCCCTTCGTAATCACAGGAATAATCTTAACCGTCTAATCCGGGATTGAACGGCCAAGAAAAAATCTCGTCCACCGCCGTTAACTTAACATCCACATCAGACATTTTAAATAAAAAATATCATGACGCTACATGGAAAGTGTTGTCGTGTAAGCATCCACATGGCACCGATAATTTAAAATAATTTAATTAGGTTTAAAAATAAAATTAAATAGCCAAAACTTTAAAAAATTATAACTAATTGTAAAAAAATCTAAAAAATGTAAATAAACCCATTTTGGAAAGCTCTTACAAAATAAAATTTAATAAAAATAAAATGCCTAGTTAATATTTAATAATCATTTTAGGCTAATTACCTTAATTAAGGTTAAATTACTTGGCTTATTAATTTTAAATTGGGCATATTGATTCTATGGGATGTCCTTTGCCTCCCATGTCTTTTTTGGAATTATTTGTCATGTAGTTTGGGAAATTCCAAAATTTTCCTAATCACTTTATTTAAATGAATTAATTATTATTAAAATTATTAAATAATAAAATTAAGTAATTAATTTAAATATTAGGGGATAACATGGGAATTAATTAGGACCCCTCTCCTAATTGTTTCCAAATATATTCTCTTAAAGGGTTTAATTAATATGTTTAATAATTAAGAGTAAATTAAGGAAAATTAATAATGAAATGTAAATGAAATCAATTTAAGTAACTCAAGTGCAACCCATTAATCCCTTTATGTGCATAATAATATAAAGTCATTAAAGAAATTATGATTTTTCTAATTCTTAAGCATGAGCTTATTTCATTAGATCTCTTTAGGTATTTCAAATTTTATTTTTCAAAGCATATCATTGAAGGCTCATGTTTAGGTGATTAATTAAATTAAAGAAGCTTGGGAAGGGTGATCAAATTGATATAATTAATATGTTGAACTTAATTAATCCATAAAATTTATTTAATTTCCTTCCTTTAACATATTAAATAACCAACATGGGATGGGGTGAATTCTAAGCATTGTTTCTCCTCTTTAGGTTTCAACAACTTGAATATTAAAATTAAGCATTAAAGAAGCTTCGATTATATTTAAGGGATGTTTATCTAAATGGATTGTCCTTAGGTTCTAATGAAATCAAGTATTATGTGTGGTTAGATTCAATTACTTCCTTTCAATTATTAAAAATGTGCATGTTATGTGCTTCATGTATTAATGTTTTAAAGTTAAAAGAATATGATTGCATTTAAATTGCATAAGTTGGACAAACATTGTTATATGGTGTGGTTATTATCATTAATAAATCTCAAACTATTTTGAAACTATATGTTGATTATGAATTAAATAATTTGAAGCTTAAATCAATGCTTATTATAAATAACTAATTATGTGAAAATAAAATATTCATTTACTTGTAATTAAAAGATGGTAATTAATGGTTTTATTCCAATGTTCATGCTTATGTATTCATGTATTTGAATTAACAAGAATATAGTCTGGACGTATTAGGAATACGAGAATTTAAGTAGCCCTGAAGAGGTCTTAAATAATCTCACTTCCTCGGTTCACCAATGGCACGTACTTGATTAACCTCATTTATGTGTATGCATATATTAGAATATAAAGTGAAATCTTTTTTTTGTTATTAAGCTTTACATAACTAAAATGTATTTATATACAACCTTTTCATGATTTTATTTCTATGTTTATGTATATGCTTATGTGTATTTGAATTGGCAAGTATATAGTCTGGACATCCCAGGAACACAAGGCTTTAAGTAGCCCCAAGGAGGTCTTAGACAATCTCACTTCCCTAGTTCAATAATGGCACGTACTTGCTTAAATTTCTTATACATATTTGCATATGCTTAAATATGAGATGAAATCCCTTTTTCTATCAAATTCATGCATCAACATTCATTTAGTGTGCAAAAATATAGGTACATTCAATGTATACATATACTAAATCAAATATTAAAGAAACTAAAAAAAGAAAGAATGTGAATATTATTGATAATGAAAGAAAATAGTGGATTATTATTCATGTGATGGTGACTTAATTTCATTAGTCTTAAGATGTCATTCATGTTTGAATAAGATTCATTAAGACTAATCTAAACTTAGGTTAAAATAAAATTCATAAATTCTCTATTAATAAAGTTAAAGTAATAATAATCTATTTTTGGAAATCAACTTAGGCTAGGGATGAAAGAGTTAAGTCCTCTTTTTCTCTTCATAATGATTAGATCTTAAGTAAGAAGTGAACAAAATAAAAATGCATAAGTTAAAATTCAATCAAGTTACTAAAAGGCTTAAAGTGAAACCACCCTAATGGGTAATTTAAACAATCCTAAACTTCAAAAAACCTTAATTCTAAAGCCCAATCAAGACATACCACACTAAGCCTTAGCACACACATTATAATACTAAGTCACCAATCTTAGTGTTAGGTTAGGCTAGTATATGTTATGGTAATATATTTTATTTTGTGATGTAATATTTTAGACTGAAAGTTAGGATTGTTTATACATAAACTGAATCTTAGGTCATTATTAGCCTAATGATATTTTATGCAGGGGGTTATGCTTGAGGGAACTTAGTAAGAATAAATGAATATAAAATATTTTTGCTTGCAGGTGCTTCTTATGTCCCTAAGAATAATCTATTTAGGGTAGGTGGGCTTGGTTACCTAAGTGCAGGGTGCTAAATCCAAAAATATAAAATATAACTGCTTGGTTTGTATGTTTGTTTAGCTACTACATATTTTGCAGGTGTTGTTAGATTTTATTTTTCATAAAGATGTAATTTTTGTAATATGATTAGGATTTATGCTATGTGATTTAGGATGAATAATGGCTAGAAGAAAAAACTTTGAGCTATAAAACACAGCAAAACTAATCCATAGAAGGAAATAAGAATAAGAATTAAAGAATCCTATAGCATTTATTTCATTTGTATGAGTTAATTATAATCTGAGTTATATAAGGGTAGAGCTCCCTACCTCTTTTTTTTTCTTTTAGGTGTAGATGGTAATATGACCTTTTGATTATTTTATAAATTTAGATGTTTAATTATTATGTTTTGATTGTACAATAAAACTAACAAGCTTTTCATTGGTTTTTTAAAGTGTGTATGTTTGATGTGTGGCCTATATACGATAGGGTCTTTAGGATAAAATTAAATTTTCTATCTTCACTAAATAACTCATAATTAAATTCTAATGTAACTCACAATCTCACTCTAAAGCCTAGATATAGAAACAAGATCATAAAAATTTAGAAACCCCTTAGCCAAATGGTTGTATGCTATAACAACATGTATGTCATATTATTTTATTCTTGAATATAGAGGATCTCCACTCTTACATGATAAGAGACAAGCTTGACCTTTGAGAGCAATCCCTTGTAGTGGAGAACACCTCTTTTAGCTGATTTAACCCATAATTGAATTTCATCATGCATGTAGGCATAATTGTCCTAAGCCTTGGTCCAAGATAAATGTGTCAAAATGATCCAAAAAATATATAAATTTTTAACATTAGTCTAAGTCATGTTTGCATAGCAAACATTGCCTAGTCTCCTAAAGAGTGAGTTTAAGATTCTAGCTTTTTTCCTAATTAACTAATAGTCTAACTATCTTACATTTACATAAGACTAGCCTACATGATTTTAAAGAGTATGAGATGTTAGCTGACAGCCACTCTAGACAGTTGTAAGTCCATAAGAGTCAGGATATCTTCATTCTCTATTATGGAGGTGAACTACTATATCCCATTTTCCTGATTAGACTTAGGTAATGCTTCTAGCTTATGCTAAAGCATTTTAGACTTAAGTTCTGAGACAACTTGTTTTCTTTTTCTATCAGTATAAGTCCTCACTTCTTAGACATCTCAATAATCTTGTGTTATTGGGTTATAGGTCCTAGCACTATAATAAAATTTTAACTTAAATAAAATAAATTCTTCCCTTCAAAAATAAAAAGCTTCATCATAGGATAGATTGGAGGCTTATCTTCTAATAGATTATGTAAATAAGTCTTCCTATTTGAACTCTTCCCTTTTGATTTCTAATAATAACTAATATTGTGATAGTCTAACTTTGAAATCTTTAGAGATATTAATTGTCTACTTTAATTAAGAGTATTCTTAAAAAATTCTCATTTCCTAGGATGTAATTAACTATGAAAGTTTGCTTCCATAAGGAACTAAAGAATCCAGCTTAAAATAAACCCTGTTCTACTTTATCCATATAAAATGGGGGAAAGATCTTTAGTATATACTAAGACCCATCTTCTTTAAGAGTCCTTTTTAAGTGATTAAGTCCACTGTCATGTGATGTTTCTATCTTTCGATGTAATACATCATACCTTAATGTCACACCCTATCACTTTAATAAGTACCCCCCTAAAATCTACGTGTTGTCCCTATGACTCTAAATTAAAATATCATGATCTCTTAATAGCTAAGGCACTCAAAGAATTAGCTTTAGATACTCACTATCTGGATAAAAGTATAGTATTCCTACAAGGATTCAATAAATAAGAACCGCAAATCTAAGGATCCATTATCCCGCCCTTATGCTTCAGGGAACTATATATAGAAGCTAAATTTTATGTGATCAAAGCCAAAGTTGCACACAAAGTGCTCCTTGGTAGGCTGTTGATTCATGAATATAACATAGTACCTTTAACACTCCATCAATGTATGAAGTATACTCAAAATGGTGAAGAGCATTGAATTGATGGTGACATGAATTCATTCCTAATACATTAGCTCAAGATCTATGATGATGCCAAGTACTTCATGCTTAAGAAAGTAGGGGAAGTCAATTTCCACAAGCAAGTTGCTCCACTTATCAAGATAAGGTTGAAAGGCAATAATTCAAATGGTAAAAGTACCAATAAATCAAAATAACCTAAGATAAATTTTCATCTTGGTGGGGATACTGGGATGATGAAGAGGAGTTAGTACTTTATTATGAGATTTTTTATTTAGAACACCACACAGATCTCGGGGGTTCTAATTTTGGTAATCAAATACGTCGTTAAGAGATAAATATATTATTTTAGAAGATAAATATATTACCTTAATAAGGACTCCTAAGACTAATAGATCTTTTGATGTACCAGAGAATCCTCCCCTGAACTTCATAAAATCATAAAACATGATTTATTTTATTACAGGGTTCACAGTTCCCTATAAAGGCAAGCTCCTATAGTAATTACATCTTAGGAGAAAGAGAATTCCTTCTAAGAATACTCTCAATTAAAGAAATTAGCTTTTATTTCTATGGATTTCAAAGCTCATCTTAAAATGATTGTTAATTTGGAAATTCAAAAGGGAACACTTCAAGGAGGAAGAGTTCTTTTCAGAAGTAAATAGGGAATAAGTAGGAAATATTTTTAGATTCTGAGATATTAGTAAGCATTTCAACTATCCTACTATTGGGCTTTATATTTTTGAGTTTGAATTTATTAGAGTTATAAGTTTGACATTTTATTAGAAATCTAAGACTTAGATTCTAACAAGATAAGAATGTAAAAATATCAAGTGGTTGAAGACTTATTCCAATAGGATACGTCAAAACCTAAGTCTAAAAGTGCTTCTAACATAAGTTAGAGGCTCGACTTATTCTATGTTTTGGGAATTATTGATTCATTTTTCTTATTTAGGAAAATGAAACTATCTTGGACTCTTCTGGACTTATTTCTCACCTAGAAAGGTTTTTAGCTAACACCACCTATGCAATTTAAAATCATAATTCTAATCTTATGCACGTAAGATGGCTGTGCTATTATGTTTAGGAAAGAAAGTTAAGATCCTAAACTCAATCCCTAATCCTAAGATAATGGCTAGTATGTTATGCATCAAGTTAATGCAACAAATTTTAAATTTTATATATTTTGACTACAATTTAGTTTAAAGTCCTTGGGTATGCAATTCATGTTTAAGATGCGATGCAGTTAGAAAATAATTATGGGAAAAATCAAAATGAGAAGGCACATTTCCTTAGGAAGGTTGGTTGTCCTCACAGGCCAGATGCCCCGTTATGTGCAATTGGTGAAGCGCCCAATTCAAGAGAAATGGATAATATGCTCTCCTGATTCACAAAGTTTAATTATTTATAGTTCTTTTAAACTATGCTTAGAGCTTTTAATTAAATGAGGTTCTGAGTTTTTATTTTATGTTTGAGTTATTTAAATTTTAATGAAGCATAAAATTTTAGTTTTCCTAAGAGTCTAACGCATCTAGGCTTTATCAAATAACATAATAATCAGAAAAAGAAACTTATAAAAAATATACATTTCTATTGCACACCCTAAAATAAATGAAGCCAAATTTAAATAAATAAAACAAGCCATTGCAGTTGGGCACCGCTGTATACCCCAAAAAAAGAAAAGGTGGGCAGCCGAGCTCTGCCCTAATACAACTCGGCCTAGAACTAAAAATGTATTCTATGGGGTCTTCATTAACTTCAAGATTGTCACCATCTTTAAGGACCTCCTAAGCTCCACCAAGGACCATCAAATAGGTACAATCAGTTCCTATTAATCCTAAATCTCATATATCTTAACCTAATTCTAAGCTCAAATTACATTTAAAAGTTTTTAAAATAAAATCCTAATTCCTATAAAATAAATGTCAAGAAAAACATATATCACACCACCAGTTTATATTTCAAACATATAGATTTAGTATCTGATTGGCAAACCCACCTATCCTATTGGGCTATTCTTAGGGACTTAAGCAGCACCTACAAATAAACAACATTTATTTTATTTTATGATAGTGGTCCTTTTAAGCACAGCCCCTAAAGAAAATAATATTTTCCTAAAAAGAATGCCTCATCTTAGCAAACAAATAATCTTTGTCTTAAAATACACATGCATCACACATCACAAACCATCAGAGATGATCAACCTAACCTAAATCTAGGGTCGGTGACATAGTATTCTAGTGTGTAATAAGAGAGCTTGTGTGGTATGGTTGCACTAAACCTTTTTTAGGTTCAAGTTTTAATTTAAAGTCAAAATTTGTTCAAATTTACCATTAGATGATTTTAATTTAAGCGGTTTAATTGATTTATGATTTTATTTCAATTTTATGTTTATTTTTATATTAAAGTTGTATTTAGTTTCACTTTAATGAATAAAAAATAAAATAAATTCTGCTTAGGACATAATTCATTCTATTCAACATCTAATCCTAGTATAATAGAATTTCCACCCTCAGATGAAAATCCATTCTAGCAATCAGACTAAGAATCTAAGTATCTAAATTAATCAATTTGAATTTATTTGAATGATTCAATTGAATTAGATTTGATTTGATTAATATTTGTTTGTTTTAGTTTGAATTTGTCTAAGTTCATTTGTTTGATTATTGATATTAATTTTTAATTTATTAGATTTTAGTTGGATTTAATTCAATAATTCAATTAATGTTTAGTTCTTTCTTTGAGCTAATTTTTAATTTTTTTTTAGGTTTCATTTTAAATATTTTACCATATTTTATATGATTTATATTGATTAACCAGTTCCAAATATTATTTGAATTTAATGATTTTATATTTTAAGCTAAGTTTGATTTGATTTGGCTAGTATACTTTAGTTTGATTAATTCGTGGCTTAATTAAAGTTTAAAATGATCCTTTATTTGAATTCCAATTATGATTTTAGTCATTTAGCTTAATGAATTTAATTATTCGATTTGTATATTGATTTTAGTTAGATGATTATTTAATTTAATTTGATCCTTTTTTATTTAATTTAATTACTTTGATTTATTTCTGTTTTATATTGATTGAATTATTCTAATGTTATTTGGAATTAATATGATTTAATGACTTTTATATTCAACTTTATGTTTATTTAATTTGATTAACGTTTAAAATAAATTTATTGTGACTATTCGATTTCATGTGTTTTAGATTGATTATTAGATTTTAGTTTGATTAATTTTATTTATTTAGTTTACAATTTATTCTTTTTATTGAATTTAATCTGAGTATTTGTTAAATATACATATTTTAAGTTGATTGATTTAGTTCATTTAATTAAATTAAAGTTCAAAATTAGTTTTTTTTAGATTCATTTGATTAGACTTATTTTAAATTCTTTTATTAAACTTGATTTCACGATCTTTTGATTTCATTATTCAAATAAATTTTTTTGATTTTTTTGTTTGTTTAGATATTGTTATTTAAATTTTATGATTTTGGGTTTTCATTATGTTCATTTGATTTAATTGTTCAATTCATATGTTTAATTGTCATTGAGTTCAATTGATTTCATTTAGCTTAGTGAAATAATTAGTAACCAAGTAATTGTAAATAAGGGTTTATTACTCAATTAAGATTTTTATGGTAAGGTTTTACTCATTTTTATTTAGCTATTGATTTTAACCTAACTAACTTAAGGAGATGAAATACTTAAAGTGTTAAATCTAAGCTAGGTCATCCTAAGTTTTTAAATTATGTTATGAATGACTTAAAAAATTATTTATTTTATTTATAATTCAATTATTTATTTGATTTAATTCATTTACACAAGTTTCATTTAAATATTTTGTTAAATTCTTTATATTGATTTACACAATTAACTATTTTATGATTCAATTAAGTTTTCTTTCAAGTTAAGTTGTAGTTATGTTTTAATTTCATTAAACTCATTTTACTATAAGATCAATTTATTTGGTCTCATCTTTTATTAATAGATTAATACTTTTTAATTTTGTGTGATTTATGTTGTTTGAACTAATTTTATTATTATTTGATTTAATGAATGGTAAAGTTTTATTTAATATTTTTATTCATCTATTTTAGATCCTTAAAAGGATATGGTATCTATCTTTAGTAATATTAATACAGAATTTAAGTTTTATTTAGTATGGATTTTTAGTTCTTTTTTATTTTAGTAAATTATTTTGGTTGAATTTGATTATGTTCGATTTATGATTTATGTTGATTTAATTAATTTGATTTGAATGATAAAATGGATAGTAGAATTTAGTTAGTTTAGAGTGTATTTGATTTGTCATATTTATGTTTCTTAATTAAGTTTGTGTTTGGTCATTTCATTTTTTTTAAAATAACCTAAACCTCATAAAATCAAATTAATTTAGTTAAATGTACAATTGAATGATTTACTTAGTATTCTAGTTGAAGATTATTTTGTTATGTCTTGTTTACATGATTAGCTTAACTTATCTTAATCAAATAGTTGGTTAATCTAATTAAGATTTACTTATTTATACTTTTGAGGATGAACTTAGATAATTAGGATTTGATGAACTACTTTCCAACTTAGTTAATTTGGTTTAATTATTTACAATCTTAGTCAACCAGATTAAGCATTTATTTTTGTTAAATTAATTCTCAACTAAGTTCTAAAAATTCAATGATTAGTCAAGACATGTTAATGATCAATTTAATTAAGGTTAAATGATTATTCAAGTTTCAATTAAGTTTTTGTTTATTTTCTTTTGAACTTAAGTCAACCATTTCATTAGTCAATCAATGTTTAGCTAGGTTTGATTAATCGCATAGTTAGCTTAAATTGAGATTGAATGTTCATGATTAACTTAACTAGAATGTGTCTGATGATGAATAAGATGTTTATGATTAATTTGATTAATCATTTGACATAGTTGAAATTTAATTAATGATTATCCTAATTTATTTTATTTAAATTTAATTTATTCAAATTGGGTTTAATTTTATTAAGTGTTTGATTAATTTACTTTATTTAAGATGATTTAGGTCCAAAATAATTAACTTGATTAAGTGATTAGTTTAATTAAAAGTTCATTAAATTAACTAAATATTAATTAACCATGACTTTGATGAATATTAATTTATGATGAATTTAATTAAGTATTTAGTTTAAGTTGAACTTAATTTAAGGGTTATTTTCATCTGCCTTGTTTTAATTCAATTGAAGATTGATTTGAAATTCAATTAAAATAATTAAAGGTTTAAGGTTTAGTTAGAAAAATTTGATTTGATTAATCCAATTGAATGCTAAGTTTAATTTAATTTGAAGTTGGTTAACTACTTAATCAAATATTGATTGTTGATCAATTAAATTGATTACCTTAATTTATTTTTTTATTGATTTGATTAGAGTTTAATTCTTGCTTATTTATCATAATTAACCTATTAAAGTATGATTGATGATTAATTCAATCTTCATAATTAAAGTTTAATTAATGATTAATCTTAATTTATCTTATTTTAGTTAATTCATTCAAATCAAATTTATTTTAGTTAAATGTTTAATTATTTAGATTTAATCAAGGGTAATTTGGTTTTAGATAATTACATTGATTAAATATTCATTTAATTAAATAAAAGTTAATGATTTAATTTTTTATATGTGATTGACTTGATTAATGAGTGTTTATGATATACTTAATTAAGTATTTCATTTAAGTTTAGTTGGATTAAGAATTATTATTATTATTATTTCATATGGTTAATTTAATTTAATTTTGATTTAGTTAAGTGATTGATTGGTTTAATTTGAAGTTTCATTATTACATGGATTAAGGGTTTGTCTTAGCTAAAAGTTGATGAATATCAATGCTTAATTTTTTTTGAATAATTTATTCAATTAGCCTTAGACTAATGATTAATAGGCCTTTACTATATTAAATTATTGGTTCAATTAAGAGTTCAACTAGTGAAATGTTCAATAATCAATTAAATCAATTCTCATCAAGTGATTATTTGAATGAAAGGTTGATTGGTTGTTAATCATAATTAATTTGGTTAATTAATTCATTTGATGTGGGGATTTTATTTGGAACACCACACAGATCTTGAGGGTACTTATTTAGGCAATTAAATAAATCATTGAAGGATAAATATATTATCTCGAAAGATAAACATATTATCACATTATGGATTTGACTACTTAATAAGACTCCTAAGGCTGATGGGTCTTAGATATACTAGAGATTTTTCCCCTACTTCTCATGATTGAGTAAAGAAGAGTTTATTTTAAGTCGAGTTCTTAAGTTTCCTATAGAGGTGAGCCTCTATAATTAATTACATCTTGGGAGGTGTAAATCTTTTAAGAATACTCTCGATTAAAGTGATTGGCTAACATCTCCATAGATTTCAAATCTTAGTATCAAAGGTTTAGTAATTTTGAGAATCAAGTAGGAAGAGTTCTTAATAGAATCTAGTCGAGAGTAAGAAGGGAATGCATTTAGATGTTGGGAAACCCATTAAGCCCTCAAACTAACTTATAATTGGGCTTTACATTTTTGAAGTAGAGAATTATGATTATTTAAGTTGATATTTTATTAGAAAATTAGGACTTATATTCCAATAACATGAGATTATAAAAATTCCTAAGTAGTGTGGATTTACACCTGCAACAAAAGAGAAACAAGTCACCTTTGAACCTATATCTAAAGTACTATTGCATAAGTTAAGAGTTCAACCTAAATCTGCTTGAAAAAAATGGGATAAATTGGTTCATTTTCACTAGAGTGAATAAACTAATTTAGACTCTTATAGACTTACAACCGCTCAGAGTGGCTGCTAGTTAACTCATCTTACGATTCAAAATCATGTGATCTAATCATATGTAAGTACAAGATGGTTACGTTGTTATTAATTAGGAAAGAATCTAGAGTCCTAAACTTACTCCCTAAGAGACTAGATCATGATGGGTGTATAAATTATGACCTAAATAGATATAATAAAATTTACATATTTTATTTCATTTTGGCTCATCATTTTGGACTTAGGATTGGGAGATTTTAGTCCTATATGTATAATGAAAAATGGTTATGGGATAAATAAAAAAATGTAATCTTTACTACAAGGGACTGCTCTCACACGTCAAGCTTATCCCTTATCGTGCAAGAGTGGAGATCCATTGTTTACAAAAGTAAAACAATATGCATGCATGCTGTTATAACATACAACCATACAACTAAGTAGTTACTAAATATTTTATTCTCTTGATTAACTTCCTAAGCTTTAAGATAAAGTTATTAATTGCATAAATTTTTAGATAGAGTTGTTAAACTGGAGTTGAAAATTTAATTTTCTTTAAAGAGCCTACCATATCCAAGCCACATAGAGAAAAATCACACTTTAAGAAACTTATAAAAAGCATGTCATTTCTATTGCACAATCAATGTAAACACAATAATCAAAGATTAATCACATAAAAGAATAGAAGGCTAGTGTGACTGGGTACTGCCGTACACCCCGAAAAAGAAAAAAAGTTAGGTAGCCGAGTTCTACCCTTATACAACACGAATTACAATTCATAATAAAAATAGAGCTATCAGTGTCTTCAATCTTAGTCTTCATCTTCACTTCATGGGTTGAGCACTCCAGGCATCACAGGGCTTCCCAAGTTTAAGCCTTCTAGCTGCTGCTCATCCTAAATCTCATAGCTCTAATCCTAATCCTATTGCAAAAATTTCATTTTATTAAAATGAAAATCTGACTGCACCTACAAAATAAGGATTAGCATAAAACACATTTAAACTAAGTAGTTATGTCTCACACACATGGGCTTAGCACCCTGCCTTGGGTCACCAAGCCTACCTATTTTAATGGATTATAGTTAAGGACTTTAAGCAGCACTTGCAAGAAAAATGCATTTATAATTTTATTATTATAGTAGTCCCTTAAGCACAATCCCTTGTAGAAAGCATCATTAGTCTAACAAATGACAACTTACTATCTAGACTAATGTACAAACAATCCTAACATCCAATCTAAAATATTACATTATAAAACAAGAAAATCAATACACCATAATAACACATCCACTTAACTTAGGTTAGGGATTGGTGGCCTAGTATTCTAGTGTGTGAGAATTGGGTTGTGTGGTATGGCTATACAAGGCTTCCTTAAGTTTAGGTTTTGATTTCATTTCAAGATTTGTTTAATTTGCCATTGGGTGATTTTACTTTAAATGGTTTAGTTGATTTATGATTTAATCCTAATTTTAGGTTCATTTTATTGTTAAAGTTGAATTTGAATTTTAATTAATGGAGAATGAAATGAATTCCACTTTCGACATAACCTATTATATTCAATATCTTGATCCTAGTAAGGGGAATTTTTCACCTTGAAGTGAAAAATCATCCTAAGGGTCAAATTAAGAACCAATGTATCTTAATTAATCCATTTGAATTTATTTGAATAATTTAATTAAATCAGTTTGATTTGATTAATGTTTGTTTGATTTTATTTGAATTTCAAAATTTGATTTTGCTTAACTTCATATATTTTACCTATTTGATTTTGGATTTGTTAATATTTAGTTTGATTTGATTACATTTTTGATAATTCAATATCCTTTGAATTAATATCTGATTCTTTTCTTTTGGATTTCAATTTTAATTATATATATATATATATATATATATATATATATATATATATATATATATATATATAGTATTTATTAGGTTATTTCAGTGATATTTAGATTTATTAATTTCATCATATGAATAGACTTCAATTTTATTAACTTGTGATTTGGTCGAAGTCTAATGTGATCTTTCATTCGGATTACAACTAAGAGCTTAATTATTTAGATTATTGAATCTAGTTATTTGATTTACATATTAATTTTAGTTAGATGATTATTTAATTTAATTTGATTCTTTTGATTTAATCAAATTAATTTGATTTATTTGTGTTTTATGTTGATTAATTTACTCTAATGTTGTATGATTTAATAACTTATGTATTTAACTTTTATTTTATTTTTTTAATTGATTAAGTTTTGAATAAATTTGTTGTGGTTGTTTGATCTCATGTATTTTAGACTGATTATTTTATTCATTCTTCCTACTAGATTTAATTTAAGTATTTATTAGATTTAAATATTTTAAGTTGATTTAGTTTATTTATTTATTAGTACAATTGGATTGAGTGATTTAAAGATTTGCCTTCATTTCAGTTAAGTTTGATTATTTATAATTAGAGTTTCACCTAACCTCAATCATCTATTATGATTATTAAAGTTTGTTAGTACTTAATTAGAATTCCATATTTAATTTGATTATTAAACTTACATATGTCAAGGTTAATTAATTCACCCTATTTGAGCAGATTGAATTGAATTTAGTTTGGCTATATGTATTTAATTGAGTGATTTAATTTAATTTTGATTAATTTAGTTAAAGAGTTTAATTAGTTTGTTTAAATAGTTTAATTAATTTGATTAATAAGTTTAATTAAAATTTTTAATGTTAATTAATTTTTTTAAAAAGTTTAATTAGACTTGGTTAAAGAGTTAAATTAATTTCATTAAAGAGTTTAATTTATTTATTTAGAGAGTTTAATTAGATTTGGTTATAGTTAGCTTAATCAAGGTTTAATTGTAAGTTGATCATAGTCTTTTATCAATTTAATTAGAGTTTGATTAGTTGTTGGAGCTTTTAATTTGGTTGTATGTATTCATATTAATGATGTAATTAATTATTTGATGATTTAGGTTCATTCAATCAAAATTAAATGTGAAATTTAATTAATGTTTAGTTGAGCATCATTACCTAATTTAATTAAGTTCAAGTTTATGTTAGGTTTAAGTTTAATTTAGTTTAAATGGAAGATTATGTGATATTTGTTTGATTTAATTTAATATTTAGTTAATAAGGGTTTAATTGTTATTTTATTCATAAATTTGGCTTGATATTTAATTTTTTTTATAAAATTTAGTTTCGAATTATTCAATTAATTTTGATTAATTAAAACCCTAATTTAAAGTTATTTTTTAGGTTTATCAAGCTTGTTAATTAAAGTGATTTAACTTATTGTAATGATTTCTATGATTTTCTAGGCTTCTAAATTAATTATTTCATGAAATTAGACATTTGAAATTCAAATTTGATAACTTTTAATCTATTTATCAATTTTGGCTTAAAATGCTTATGGTACATAGGGTTCTATTCCAATTTCATCTCCTTAAAGTTTCATCATGATTGGAAGTGTAATTTAGGATTAATTAACATTTTGATGTTTCTAATAAAAATCAAATTAAACCCATATTAGGAACTAATTAGGGCTTTTAATTTTTTTTGATTCCTCTCTAAAAGACAAATTCAAAGAGGGTTTGTTTGAAATCTTTAGAGTTTTAGTTGATTTATTGTGATTTTTCAAAGTTCAGGTTAATTAATTGATTTATTTAATTTGATTAATCCCTTAATTAGGTCTTTGTGAGGTTTAATGA
Source organism: Cymbidium sinense (assembly GCA_021442155.1). Classification (NCBI taxonomy): domain Eukaryota; kingdom Viridiplantae; phylum Streptophyta; class Magnoliopsida; order Asparagales; family Orchidaceae; genus Cymbidium; species Cymbidium sinense. The sequence continues at coordinate 87,627,832 of CM038231.1, forward strand.
GTTTCAAAAGATTTTAATATTTTTATGAGATTCACTAGAGTGAATTATAATGGTTTGAGTTATTTTGATCATTGTTCTTTATTTTTTTTCATTTTAATTAATTATTTCACAAAATTGGATCTTTGAACTTTGAAATTCAATAACATTTAATATACTCGTCATTTAAACCTAACATTTTTATGGTAGATCTGTTTTGAATTTAGTTTCATTCTCTAAAAATTTCATATAAATTTGATTATTATTTTAGAATTAATTAAAAAATTTCAATTTTCATTAAAACTTAAATTAAACTTGAAATACCCAATAAAAATGGGTTTTTGGGTTTAATGGATTCCTCTCGAAGAGACGACCTTGTTTGCAATTTTTTAATGAGTATTTTACTTTTTATAAATTTTTGAAGTTTCAGAAGATTTTTAACATTTTTTAAGTTAAAAAAATCTAGGATTTTTTTGCTTAACTTAGTGAGTTCTGAGTCAGCACTGACTGGGCCATGTACCATGCATGTCGTAGCCTGATTGGGCCACGCAAACATCGACTCATCATTTGAGTGAGAAAATGAACTTTGATCAAACATATCTAGACTGTTCGATCGTAGATCAGGCAGTCAAGATCTAAGGGTGTAGATTAAATCCAATGGGCCTTCTAATGACAGTTGTATGTCCCATAAATAGGGGCTCGGATGGCTGTCACCATTTCTTCCACCCAGTTGGAAAATCAAGTCGGACAGATGGATGAGGTTGGCTGGAAAATAGGGTATTTTGCATGGAGAAGCTTGGAAATGAAAAATTCAAGAGTTTTCTAAAGAAAACTTCTAGAATCGAGCCAGTATTCATGCAAAAGGGAGAGCCTATTAGATTTCTAAGTTTTGGAGAAATTTTCTCGTCGGATCCGGCGTCCGATCTACTTTTTGATTTGAGCATTCTCCTAAGAATGAGTGGAAGATCCGGAAGGAATATGCCCACTTGCCTCATTTTTGATCATCTTCTCCGTCAAAGGCCACCTCCTCCTCACCATAATTTGGTTAGAATTCAATATTTTATGCATCGAAAGAGAGGGGAAAGGTGTGGCTTTAATAAGAGGAGCTCTAGGAGTTATTTTTCTTAACCAAGAGAGAGCAAAGGCTCTCTTTCCCCCTCTTTTAATGGTGGACAAAAATCACCATTATGGTGGTTGGGGATGTAATGGCCAGTTGGGAGGAGGCTTGGAGAAGTCAAATTCGGTGGTTTAGGTACTATATAGCTTGCTAGATGATAGTCAAGTGGAGATATGGCTTGTATTTAAGTGAATCTTAGATTTTGGCACCTTGTTATTGATTCTCCTCTCTCCCATGGCCTCCATTGTTGACTTGAAGATCCATTATACATGGGCTGAAGTCTTAGCCTCCATATGACAGATTTTGGGTGTGGTTTGAGTCCACTTAGGTTGGATTAAGTTGGTTTAGACTTATCTTCGGTCAAGTTAAGTTCAATGCATCGATTTAGATAAAATGGGTTAATATTGGATTATAATCATGTTTTATTGAGTATTTGGAATAATTTAGAGTAATTTATTTTGATTGATTTGAAGTTGGTTTTCACTTTAATCTGTTTCGACCTAAATTAAGTTAAATGAGTCGAATTGAGTTCGTTCGAATCAAACGATTGATATAACTAAAATTGAAGTATTTTAAAATTTTAATTAAACATGATTAAGTATTTTAAGTGATTTTGAGTAATTTGGATTTAATTTTTATTTAGGCCCATTTTGGCCTAAATTGGGCTTAATGGGTCAAACAGGGTCAGGTGGCCAATTCGACCAAATAAAGTTTAAGAAAGAGTCAAATTTTGTTAAAAATATGATTTTAAAATATGTTAGAATGTTTAATTTTAATTAATTTTAATTTATTTTGAGTCTAGGTTCAATATGGTCTATTTGGGTTCGCTTAGATTAGGTGACCCGATTAGGCTATTTAAGTTATCATTGGCTTCAGACTTATTTAATTTCATGTTCTATCATGTTAGTTTAATGACTTTGAACATTTATAATTAATTAGATTGACCAAATTTTGATTGGTTTGATTCTTGACTTGGTGGGGCCCACATGGGCCAACTCTAGGTCAGATAGTTTGATTGACCACTTTGAACCCTATTTGGATTTATTTTTTAGTCCATCTATACTTATGTATTGATTTTGTAATTTTGGTTTGGTTCAATTTGATTTAGTTTTAATTTTATAAGATTTTCTTGAATTTAAATGATTTTGAGCCCAAATGGGTTATCAAACTCAATTACCTTAATCCAGGTTCAGTTAAATTAAGATTTTATTTTAATTTATTATTTTCATCTATTCTTTAGTTAAGGTTGTGTACTTAGCCACTAATCATAGCATCTTAAGTGTTTAATTAGAAAGCTCTTAATCTAAGGTTGAAGATCTAAATTCATTGAGATTATGATGATTATTAACCTCATTGAGGTTAACAGAACCCTAATGCCTAGATTAAATTCTAAGTCTAAGGGGAGTGTCATTAAGCTCACTAAAAGTGAGGTGAACATCTGATTAGGATTAAAATAATAGTTAATTAGGCTTTGACTTAATATAATTTGATTTGATAATTAGCTAAATTCATCAAAACTAAGGACTAGTTAAGTATTTCATTTAATCAAAAAAAAAATATTGATTGATTAAATAAACCATGGTTATTTTAATTAAAGTTTAATTATGAAATTATTATGATCTTGATTGGTAATTTATTTAAAGTTTCATATTATATTTGATATATAGGATTCAAATTTTATTAATGATTAGTTTATTTATTTAGATAATCTTATCAAATATGGTTGAATATTTGGTTTACTTAATTAGTGTTCGATTTAAATTCATTAGTTTTTAATTTTCTTGAGTATTTAACTTGATTAAGGTTCAATCATTTATTAACTCATAATTTGATTACTACTTAGTTTAATTTTCCTAAGTTCTAAAATTTTATTAAATTAAATTAAATTAATCAATATGAATCTTATGACTTTGTATTTTAGTTAAACGTAAATATCTTAACAATTCATTTCAAATGTTTTAATTATATTATTAGTTTTATAATTTCAAATATTTTGATTGATTTTTTTGATTTTCTTATTTAAGTTTATCATTCTATTTATCATGAATTTATCCTTTCTTTTAATTAGTTGTGATTTGATTGGTTTTTTTTATATATTTTTAGCCTTATTTAGATGATTTTGAGGCTCAATGTGATTTAGAAAGTATAAATATTTTTATTAAATGTTCAAAGGCTAAATAAAGTGGTTTAGATTATTTTAATCATTTTTTATAATTTTCTTAATTTTTAAATTTATCATTTCCTAAAATCTGACATTTGAACTTTGAAATTTGATAACTTTTAATCCATTCATCATTTTGGATTGAAATTTTTATGGTAGGTGTATTTTAACCTCAGTTATATTCTCAAGTTCTACTTCAATTTGATTAGTATTTTAGGAATAATGAGGACAATTTGATTTTCATTCAAACTTAAAGTAAGCTCAAAGTATTTAATAAAAATTTTGGCTTTTGGGTTCATTGGATTCCTCTCAAACAAACCCTTATTTGCAATTTTTTTTATAAACATTTTATTTTCTATGATTTTTTTAAAGTTTTAAGCAATTTTATACATTTCTTAAATTTAAAAATTCTAGATTTTTCTATTTAATCTAGTTAGCACCACGTGGCTTTGTCTAGGCTCCGCTTTTCGTGAGATGAAGCTTGATTAGAGTAGCGACATTGACGTGGAATTTTGAGTGGGAAAGCACATATTATATTGGTTCATCCAATCAATGATTACATGGTCTAGATTAAAGCATGCGATCTAAGAGCTTAAATCTGATCTTTTAATGGTCTAATCGCAGCCGTCTGTCCTATTTAAGGAGAATCGAATAGCTGCCAACCCTCCCCCCTTCCTAGCCAGTGGAATAGCATGGGGTGGATGTGATTCGCCAGATTCCACCTCAAATGCACAATTATCCAACGATCCTCGCCAAAAAACTCTCTAATTCTCATCGTGGGGCTAAAAAAATTAAAAATGCATGGGCTATCTAATGGGAATTCCTAAAATTGTGCGAGCATCTTCACAAATAAAGGGATCTATGGTCAGCTAAGGATTGAAGGAATTACCTTACTCAAGTTACCTTCGAGTGGTCAAATCAATTCAAAAATGTTCTTGGAGTTAAAGGTAAGCTTCAGGATGGATTCGGCCACTGCCTCCTTGCCGGTCATCGGAAACAACAAGCTTGCCGCTGCTTCGTCGGAGCTCATTCAATTTTGGTGATTTTATGGTCAGGAAGATGGGGGAATGCTTGGATTCATTGTTTTGGTTGTGAGAAAGATAAAATAAGTGTCTAAGGTTATTGAATAAGCTAGAGAGGGGTTTTATAGATGGTCGACCCTCTCCTCATTGGAGGATCTTGGAGGTGGCCGGCCATAGGGAATTGGAGTTTGCAAGTTGCTGTAGGAGGCAGTTAACTAATTACAGATTGTATTCTTGGTCTATCAAATGGAATAGTGGAGAAGGACATGGAGGATTTGAGAGTTTGGAAGCATATTGCATTTTTTTTTCTTCCTAACATTTAATCCTTTTCACTTGATCACTTCTCTAGCCACCAAAATTGAAGAGTCCAACTTATGCTTTAGGAAGATCAGCTAATTTTATGTTTCCAATGTCCAAGTTGTATTTTATGATTTAAAATTTAAGTTTGGGTCAACTCATGTTGACCCAATTTATTTGGTTTGGATTAAATGATTTATGTTAGCTCATTTGGATTTGAGGTTCAATAATAGTTAACTAGTCATTCAATCATTTTGGGTTAATTTAATTTGAATTGATTTTGTTTTGGAATGGTTTGAACCCATTTTAACTCACTCTAACATGGCCCAATTGATCATTTTGGGCATGGATTAGGCTCTAATTATATTTGAATAATCATTTAGGGTGATTTTGATTAATTGATGTCATTTAGTTTAAATTAATTTTGAGTTTGACCTAAGTTTGACCAAGATTTGACCAACTTTGACCAAAATTGGCTAAATTAATTTGTGATTCAATTCTTTATTTTATATTTAGATTAGGATTCAATCATGTGAGATGAATTATTTGTAGTGATTTGGGTTAATTAATTATATTTAATTTTGGTCAATTTTGTGTTTGACGAAACTTTGTCCTAATTTAGCCTAAATGGGTCAAATTGGGTTAAATGCTTCAATTGAGCAGTCTAAAATTTATTTAAAATTCAAATATATTTATTGAATTATTTAGAGCATTTAAGATTGATTAATTTCAACTAATTTGAATTATATCTTGAGTTTGACCAATTTTGACCAAAATTTAGGCTTATTGAGTTAAAATGGGTTTATTTAGATCAAATGATCAAGTTGGTCAAATTAAATCCAAAGACTCAATGAATTATTCTTATATATGAGTTTGAGATGAGTTTGAATATTTAATTTGAACTAATCATAATTTATTTTGAATTTGGCTCAATTAAGTCCATTTGGGCCTACTTGGGCTAAATGGCTTAATTAGACAATTTGAACCTCAATTGAATTTAGTTTTATATTTAGATGAACTTGTGTGATGACTTTGAGCCTTTGGAGTAGCTTAATTTTGCAAAATTTGATAAGTTGACCTTTTGACCTAGTGGGACCCACATCGATCAACTTTAGGTAAAAATGGGCTTATTGACCACTTTGAACTTTACCTGAATTTATTTTTGAATTCATTTGTGATTATGCATTGATTCGATACTTTTGGTTTAGTTTAATTTGCTTCATTATTGATTTTACTTTATTTTATTTAGATTTGAGTGAGGTTGGGCTTAAATGGTTTAATTGGGTTAATAACCTAATTACCCTAATTTAGGCTTAATTGAATTTAGACTTCAATTTTAAATTTGATGGATTTATATTTATGTTGAGTTTTATTAAATTTTGAACTTGATTTGGATTCACCTAATCTAATTGGGTTGGGTTAGGTTATGTCCTAGAAGGGTTCAATGAGATGACCTATGGCTTTCATTTTAGGTAACTTGAGTTTAATTTAGTTTTGAATTTAATTTGCTTTCAAATTCAGCATTTGATTTGATTTGTTATTTTATTTTAGTTTGTATACCTAATTACTAAGTGTAGTGTCCTAAATGTCTAATTAGAGACTCTTAATCTATGATTAATGATCTTAATTTTAGGATTAATGATGATGTTAACCTCACCAAAAATGCGATTAACATTTATCAACCTAAGAAAGACTCAACTAGCCAAAAAGAAGAAGAAGCTAGTGCTAGTTATATGACAAAATAATTATAAAATGAAGGACACATATAAAAGCCTAAACAACTTCAAGGAAAGAGGAAATAGAACAATTGAAAACTTTCTATGTCCCTCCTAGAAAGGATTACAAAAAATGTGGGATCCTTTTTTTTACAAAATTGAAGAGCGAACCACAAATCTCATGCAATAATTATTTGAAGAAGATGTTTTGATTATTATTCCCCAATACTTCTCATTCGCCTTAAAGGAGCTAGTTAAGAATAATGTTCAACCTACATAAATAAATATACAAGCTTGATTGTTCAAAAGGCTTTGAAAAAGGGATGGCATCCAAAATTCCATAGGACATGGAAAATTTATGAAATTGCCTGGAGTGGCTGCCATCTATGAAATTTCTTGGAGCTCAACCTAAATCTAAGCAGAAAGGGGACATAAAAGTTTACCTCCACAATAGTGGATAAACTCATCCGACTCTTCTAGACTTACAACCACCTGGAGTGATTGCCATCTAACACCTTTTGTGTTTCAAAACCATGTAGGTCGGTCTTATGAAATTGCAAGATAGTTAGGCTATTATTTAATTAGAAATAAAACTAGAGTCCTAAACTTACTCCCTATAATACTATATCATGACTGATATGAATTCATGACTTAGACTAAATGCAAAATTTTACAAATTCTTTATCTCATTTTGGCACATTAATTTGGATAAAAGCTTGGGACAATTATTCCTAAATACATGATGAAATTAGATTATTGGATAAATTAGTGGAAGGAGGTGTTCTCCACTACAAGGGATGCCCTCATAGGTCAATCATTCCCCTATGGTATAAGAGTGGAGACCCTCCCTATTCAAGAGCGAGATAATATAATATGCATGATATTAGATGTACATCATTCAGCTAAGGGGTTGATAAACATTTTAGTTATCTTAATTATAGCCTAAGCTTTAAAATGAGGTTGAAAGTTATTTTAAAATTTAGTTATGAATTATTAATTAGGATAGAAAAATTAATTTTATCCAGAGCCCTCATCCAGAATACATTCAAACATCAAGCTTAAGAAACTATGAAGAAGATGTAATTTTTATTGCGTAATCTAAACATAACAATCAAACATGTATAGATTTCATAAAAGAATAAAAGGATGATCACTTGTACCACTTTACATCCTAGAGAGAGAAAATATGGTAGCTACCCCTTATACAACAGATTACAAAAGAATATTTAAATTGAAAAGATCTATGGGGTCTTCATTCTTCATCTTTTCTTCATTCTTCTTTCTTTCCTCTTAATTTGATTATGCTTCAAGGCTTCACAGGGACTCCAAGGACTAGGCTTTCTAGCCACTGCTTATTCTAAACCCCATAGCACTAATCCTAATTCATATTACAAAATTACATATTTATGAAAACATTAAATTTAACTACACCTGAAAGATAGATGTTTGCTAAACATACATACATCCCAAGTAGTTATATTATATAATTTGGACTTAACACCCTACACATTGGTAACCAACCCCACCTGTCCTAACATGGATTAAGCTTAGGGACATAAGAAACCTATAAGTAGAAGCATTTATATTTATTTTAGCATCTGCATTAGCATATTCCCCTGCAAAAAATAACATTAGGATAACAATGACCAACATTCTAATCTAGGTACCACAATCCTAACATCCAGTCTAAAATATTACATAATAAAATAAAATACAACATAATTACATACACTGTCCTAACCTAAAGCTATAAGTGGTGACTTAGCATTCTAATGTGTGTGCTTAAGCTTAATGTGGTATGTCTTAGCTAGGTTTTAGAATTTCAATTGGCTAAGGTTTGGAATTATTTAAGTTAAACATGAGGGTGGTTTCATTTCAAGTTACTTAGAGAATTGGTGGATTTTAATTTATATTTTCTTTTGTTTCATATGGTATTTACTTAGCATCTAAGCATTATAAAGAGAATAAAGAGGCTTAACCTCTTTCATCCCTACTTTAAGTTATTTTCCAATGAATATTATTTTGACTTAATTTCTTTTAATGAATGATTTAAGTTATTTAACCTCTTTTAAAGAATCATATTCAACATGAAAGGCATCATTAGATTAATGTGGTTGAATTACTATTACATAGAAAATAGTGCACCATTCCTTTTCACCATCAATAGCATGCATATGATTTAGAACTTAACATACCTATACATGCAATGTATTTTTGGCACACTCAAATGATTATGAATGCACATATTTTGGTAGAAAAGAAGGATTTTCATTCTTTAGTCAAATACACATACACATGTATTAACGTTTTAAGCAAGTACGTGCCATTGTTTAAACCAGAGAAGTGAGATAATCTAAGACCTCTTTGGGGCTACTTAAAGCCTTATATTCCTGAGATGTCCAGACTATATACTTGCTATCTTAAATACATATGAATGTACACACAACCATGGGAATGAAAATTATGCAAAAGCTTATGTTTTAGTGGATAATTTACACATGTGAAGTAAAGTTCTATCCAAATTCTAATACAAGTACACATAGAATGAAATTAAATAAGTACATGTCTTTGTTAACTAGAGAACTGAGGTAATCTAAGACCTCAGGTACTTAAAAGTATGTATTTGAGGCCATATATATACTTATTATCATTCAAACATATGAAAACCCATACATGAATCACGATGATAGAATAAGACATTGACATGCTTAGGCTATAAGCATATGTAAATCCTACCTTAATATTCATAGCTTAAATTAATTTAAATTTTCATTTATAATTTGAAAATAGCTTTGAAATTTATTCGTGGTAATAGCCACACATATAATAGGATTAATTCAATGCATGCAACTTTACATACATAAGTATATTAATTTGATTGTTTGATTTGAAAACATGAATACATGATGCAAATAACATACAAATTTATAATGTTTGAAATAGAATAATTGAACACTTCCACATAATTCATTCAACTACATTAATTTCTAAGGACAATTAAGTTGAATAAAATCATTTAAGGAAAACCAAGGCTTCTTATGAGGTTTGATTTTGGACTTGAATTATTAAACTCAAAGAGGAGAAATAATAAATTTGTTATTTTTACCCCATCCCATGTTGATAATTTAATATGTTTAAGGAGAAATAATTAAGTGACTTTTATCAATTAATTAAGTTTAAATCATTAAGCAAGTCATTTAATTACCCTTTCCTATGCTTCTTTGATTTAACCAATCATTTAATTATGAGCTTCTAATGATATGCAAATGAGAAATTAAACTTGCAATGCACTTAGACACCTAATGCAATGAAACTCATAATTAAGTATTAATTAAATTAAAGAATCTAATTAAGTACTTATATGATTTTCCCACACCCGTGGGTTAATCATAATTTCTTTAAGGGTCTTTATGTTATTAAACACATAAAGAGGAAGCCACAAATTCAATTTAAGTTACCTAAAGCAATTATTTTTTTAATTTGATTTAATTTGGCCATTAATTACTTAATTAATTCCTTAAATAAGTTATGAATTAATTACCCTCTTTAATGAAATGAATTTGGAAAAGTAATTAGGAAAGAGATCATAATCTCTCCTTATCATTTTAGTATTTGATTAATAATTATTAATTATTACTATTTGGCATTTTAATAATTATTAAATTACTTAATGAGGGTAATTAAGGTTTGAATTTTAAATTTTCCTAATCACCTAGCTAATAAATCCCAAAAAATTTATAGGAGGCAGAAGATATCCCATTAGATCAATATTTCAAATTTGAGATCAATTGGCTGAGTAATTAGGGGTTAATTAAATTAATGAGGAAAAATTTCAAACCCTAATTAAGCAGTGTTCACTATTCAAAATATATGGAAATTAATTATATTAAAATCTCCTCTGTTTACCCTTTCTAAAATGGGTTTACTCATCTTTTTAAGATTTTTTGATAATTAGTTATGAATTTTTAAAGTTCTAGCTAATTAAATACATTTTTTAAGCCTAATTAATCCCTTATCCCATCGGTGCCATGCGAGAGCTGACGTGGCGATGCTTTCCACGTGGCTCCACAGGATTGGATACCTAAACCATCCAACGTGATGTACTAAGTTAGTAGTTGTGGACGAGCATTCATCCCCGCCGTCCAATCTCAGATTGGATGGTGGGGATTAATCCCATTATTCGTAATGGATTAAGTCAGATAAAATGAGCATATTAATCACGATCGTTTGTTCTAATCATGCAGAATGGATGGTGGGTAATCCTTCATCCTTCGAGCACTGGAAGATGGACAGTGTCCACCCTCCTCTGCTCAATCCAAGCTCATTAGAGCTCATGAGGCATCAAGATCGACTCTAAAAGATTCAAGGAAGAGATCTAAGGAGATCATATGGTGAAAATTGCATAAAAATGTAAAACATTTCACAAAAGACCAACTCTTAGGGACTTTTCTATTTTCCCATTTTACCTCAAGCTCAAGAGATCTAACGAGGTAACTTTATCTTGAAAAGATGAAGCCCTATTGAGAAGCTCATGAATTGCCTCTTCGCCAGTGGCTTTGTGGACTAAACACCATCGCTAAGCTCACTGAAGTTAGTCTAGGATGGTCTTTGATGCTTGAATTGATCTGGGATCAATTTGTTTCACCTTGCTAGAGCTTGGGGAAGGTGTGGGACAAGTTAATTTGGATTTGGTGGAGTCTAAGTGAGGTTGGATGGAGAGGGGGCACTGTCTTGTTCAGATTTGATCTCGCCGATGATGGGAAGCTCAAGGGAGGTCAGGAAAGCTCTAGGGATGCATGTCTCGACTAACTGAAGCTTTGTGTGTCATTTGAATTCGATGAGAAGGTGTATACCCTCCTCCCTGATTTATCCAATGGCTAGGATGAGTTCAACTTTTGGCATCCTTTGATGAGATGGCGATGTGAGTGGATGCTCTTGAGTGGCTTGAGGAAAGGAGTGGGCAGGTGTGGTGTTTTATTATTATTATTTTATGCTAATGATTTCGTGTGTGTTTATGTGAGGGGACACCATGCAGATCCATAGATGTACTTATTAGGGTCATCGGGTATGACATTATGGAATAGTGTACTATCTCAAGAGATAGAAGTCACTACCATATAATGGACCTAATCAATCCTAATGAGGACTCCTAAGCATGATGGGTCTTAATGTACTGAGATCTTTCCCTACTTTACATGAAAAGTAAAGTAGGTGGTTTATTTTAAGTCAAGTTGTTCCCCATGGAGGCAAGCCCCATAGTTAATTACATCATAAGGAATGAAATTCCTAAGAATACTCGATTAGGTAAATGATCATTATCTCCAAAGATTTAAAAGATAGACTATCAATCAATTGATTATTTTAGAAAATCAAGTGAGATTGATCAAGGAGAGAGTTATTATCAAACCAAAGAGAGATGAGTAGGGATGCTCATGATACTTGAAAACCTAGTGAGCATCCCAAACTATCTTATGGTCTTTTATATTTTGAAATTGAGGAGAATTATATGTTTGAGTTGAATTTTATTAGAAATCTACTTATAATTCCAATACAAGATAAAATGCCTAAGAGGTGAGGATTTACCAGAACCCCAGAAAACAACAATCTCGATCCTAAATCTAGAGAGCTTTGGTGAGGCCAAAGCATGACCTAAATCTAAAGTAAAAGTGGTATATGGTTTACCTCACAAGAGAGGATAAACCACCGACATTGGACTTACAACCACCCTGGGTGGCCAACCAACTTCTTATGATTTTAAATACATCTAGGCAAGTCTTATGCTTTGCAAGATGGCTAGGCTGTTGTATACATGTAGGCAAGTCTTATGCTTTGCAAGATGGCTAGGCTATTGTTTATTTAGAAAGGAAACTAAGTGCTTAAACTCACTCCCTAAGAGACTAGATCATGAAGAGCATGAATAATGACCTAAATCTAGTGCAAATTTTGTTAAGTTTTATTTTGATTTTGAACTTTTCTTTGACATGTTATAGGATTTTATATGCCTAATAATGAGAAAATTAATGGGCCAAAATTAGAAAGAAGGAGGTGTGTTTCCACCATGGCTCTCAAAGGTCAAGCCATTTTCTCGCAAAGGTGGAAGCCCTCCATTGCAAGAGTGAGATAATATGATTTATGCATGATGATATACAACATCCACTAAGGGTTGCTAAATCTTTATTATCTTGATTTATGTCCTAGATTTTAGGTGAGGTTATGAATTATTTAGTTTAATTTTGAATTGATTAATTGATAGAAAATTTATTTTTCCTAAGAGCCTAATCGCATCCGTGCCATTCAATCATCAAATAAAGAAACTAGAAAATCATGTCATCCTAATTACGCAATCATAAACATAACATCAATCAATTTATAAAATTAGCGTAAAAGAATAAGAGGCCGATGTGGTCGGGTTCCACCGCACAACTCAAAAAAGGAAAATAGGTAGTTGAGCTCTACCCTTATACAACTTGGATTACAAATGAATAATTACAATTAAAAGGAATTCATGTTATGAGGGTCTTCATTCTTCATTTCTTTATTTTTATTTCTTCATTTTGATTTGCTTCTTTTCTTTCTTCCTTTTGGCTTGATTGGAATATGGTTGCTTCAAAGGCATCACATGGTACATAAGATGTGATCTTATAACCAATATTCATTCTAATCCCCCATAACATTCATTCCAAATCTTAATTACAAAATTTATATAAAATGGGAAAAGTAAATCTAACTAAACCTGTAAAATAAAGGTTAGCTAAACATACCACACAACCTAAGCAGTTATATGACTAATTTGAACTTAGTACCTTACACATAGGTAACCAACTCCACCTATTCTAATTTGGATAATGCTTAGGGGTATAACCAACCTGCACAACAAAAAGCATTTATATTTTTATTATAACCCCTTAAATATAACCCCCAGCAGAAGACATGATTAAGCTAAGATCGCCCTATTATCTAGTCTATGCACATACACCTTAACATCCAGTCTAAAATATTACACCATAAAATAAATTCATTTATCAAACCATGCACCACCCTAACCTAAAGCTAGAAGTGGTGACTTAGCCTAATGTGTGTGCCATTTAAAGTTTGTGTGGCATGCCTTAGCTAGATTTTAAGGTTGAAATTTTCTATGTGTGAAAGATTCAATTTAGATGGTAGTTTAATTTTAAGTGACTTAGTTAACTTGTCAATTTTAGTTGCCTAAATCAAATCTAAATCAATTCAAATTTAGGGAATTTTCTCACAACCCATTTATATTCTCATTTATGTTCACATATATAAATGAAATATAAATTCAAATCAATCAAACCAAATTCTAAATTCAAATCCAAATAAAAAATCTTTCCTAAGTCACTTTGATTCCCTCTTATGAACTTAGCCTAAATCAAGTCTAAATTAATTCAAATTCAAGGAATTTTCTCATAACCCATTTATATTCTCATTTATACTCACAAATATAAATGAATTATAAATTCAAATAAAAAAATATCAATTCAAAACTCAAGTCCAAATTCAACCAAAATCCAACCTAAGCCTTTCAAGTCAAAATATTGAACTTAGCCAAATCAATTTCAAATCAAGCCAAACCCTTGATTTTTCTACATGATTCAATCAACCCTACAATCATGAATCCAAATATAAACACAAACTTCAATCATCAAACCAAAACTCAATTCAAAATCAAACCCAAGTCAAGCTCATGTTCACCCTTTTGAACTTGAAATTGTCAAATGAATCAAAACCCATTTGACTTCAAACCACTTGCAAATGGATTTATATTTTAATCATAAGTCCATATGTGAGTTCAATCAAACTCAAATCAAGCTTTGACCAAGCCATTTGATCTACTTAGGCTCACTTGACCCAAAGTGACATAAAGTACCCTTATGAGCTAAATTCTAATCATAATCAAATTGGATTGAACTAAACCTAACTAAGCCTCACATTATGAGCAACAATCATCATAAGATGATCAATCACTCAAATTGGGTCAAACAAGTCAAACCTAAGGGTTGACCAAGTCAACACTTAGCCAAAATGAAATCTAAACTAGCCAAAATCCACCATAGGCCAAATAGATTGGAACCATTGATCAAACCTCATTCATGATCATTGTTTGAACTTGACCAAGTCAATATTTGAGCCTAACATAGCCCAATTGGACACTTGACCCAAGTTGATCTAACTTGACCTAAAAATTCAAAATGTGTCAAAACTTGATCTAAGCCAAATTAATTGAAACCAATGGGTCAAGTTCATTCAAAAATGATTGTTGAACTTGGCCAAAGCCTCAATTAGCCAACTAGACCTAACCTAGCCAATTGACCATGAACCCAACTTGACCTAAAAGGTCAAATTGAGCCAAACTCAAACATAAACCAAATTGATTGGAAACAAAGATACCAATCCATTTCAAATGACCATCCAAACATAAACCAATCCATTACCTAACCCAAATAGGTCAAATGGCTCAAATTGGTCAACTTGACCCACTTGACCTAAATGAAATCAAATGAACCAAATCCAAATATAAATCAAATTGAATCAAACCAATGATGCCAACACATTTCAAATGGTCATATGAACTTGACCCAACTCTTGGTTTGACCCAATTTGACCAATTGGTCAACTTTACCCATGTTGACCTATTTTGACCTAAATGGGTCAACATGAGCCAAATCACATCAAACCAACTCCAAATTCAATGAAACTTGGCCTAACCCATTTTTCAATCATACAAACATATAAAAATCAAGGTCAAATGACCATTTTACCTAGGGTAACCTAAAATCAAAACCACTTGGAATTTGGTCAATTCCTTTTCATGGATGCTTGACATCCTCTTAGTGGACCAAATGGTCACTAATGGACATGGTGCACGTGACCCAATGGGTTTGGGTCAATCAACAACAACCCAAAGTCAAAACTAATCACCACCATGGAAATGAGCATGTGGGATTCCTTTCTCCACCTTGTTTTGGACATGGCAAGCTCCTCCACTCCTTCTCTAGCCAAAACTGAATGCCATGCCCTTCTAAATGACAAAAATACCCCACTCAATGTGGTGAATTTAATGAAAATGGCACAAGCACTCACGACCATCCGATTGCTCTAGGGGGAGATATACTCCCCCTAATTTCATTTGAATCAAACACTCTCCAATTCGATTGAGCTTAGGGAAGCCATAGAAACCATTTCCACATCTCCACAAGCTTCCTAGAGTGTGTTGGAATTTCCATTTCTTTTTGATCAAAATAGGTGCTCCACTTGAATTCCATCTCATCCAATACTCAAAACTAGTCAATTCCTCCTCAAGCACTCAAGATCAAAACTCTCCAACCTTCTACCAAGCTCCAAGGCAAGGGAGGTGCTACTTCAATCAAGAATGACCTCAATTGAGGAGTGACTTGGCCCATAGAAGATCCATTCAATCTCAAGACCCTCAAATTCTTCATCTCCACTAGACGAAGCTACTTCAAGGGAATCAAGCACCGATGATAGCCTCTGGCGAGGTATGCCATTAAATCGAGCTTAAATTAGCCATAGTGTGGTCCTTTGTGAAGTGATGTTGTCCCGTGAAGTTAACCATTGATGTATCTCCTTGCATGGTGATGGTGTGGATTGAATTTAGATTCAATCTGAGATCAATCGAGCTCGAATCTTCCCCTAGAAGATGGACGATGGCCATCTCCCACAGGGAAGAATAGGGATAGATCATGGGCCATCCATCTACAGATTTTGGATGGATGGCCATGATTAAGACTCGTAGATCCATCATTTTAACCATTAAGAACTGCGGGTTTGATCTCAACTAACCGATCCTTGATCGAGAATGGGAGAGAAAGATAGCCAATCGCTGATGCTATGATGTGACATTAATAGCCTCCACCATGGAAAGTGCCGCCAGCCTCCTCCACATGGGATTAGCTATATTTAATTAGGGGATTAATAACCTAATTAATCATGGAAACTTCAAATTTTCATATCTAAGTGTAGAAAAATCATAAAATATGAAATAAATTGCATATGAAAGATTAATTGAATGTAGAATATTATAAAATTAATTTTGATTGATTTTGAATAGTGTTATTTTCTGAATTTAGGTTTTATTGAAAATATAATTAGGCTAATTACTCTTTGATTATTCCATTAATAAATCTCAAACTTCTTATGTGTATTTAATGGGATGACTTCTACCTCCCCTAATTTTCTTGAGATTTATTAATATTTTAATTAGGGTAATTATTAGATTTATTCCTAATTACTCCCAATATAAGCCTAATTAATGTAAGTGGTTTAATCCCTTGATTGAGTTAATTAAGGTTTGTTTGAAAGAATAGGAGGTTTAGGGAATAATTTTTGGATATTTTCCTTAAGCTATTCCTTAAACCCCCTCTTTCTTCCTTAATCCAAATTCAATTTAGGATTAACCTAATAATTACCTACCTAATTAATTTGATAAAATTCTAAAACCTTCCAGAACTTAAATAATTCATCTTGGGTAAGTGCTTAGGTGTTCAATAATCTAAGTACATTGAGAAAATAAAAATCCAACTCACATGTGTGAGAGAGGTTATGAAAGTACATAAATTAAACCCTTTAGCTTAATTAATCATTAATCATGAGCCAATTGCATTATGCCCCTTTCTTTTTTAGGTGTATTGCTAATTTAAATTCCTTGTGTGGTTTTATGTCATCCATTGGCTCATAATTATTTGGTTAAGTATGCTAAGTGGTGTAAGGGTAATTAACACACTTAAGTCACACCATAATCTAAACAAAATATAAAAAAATCACCTAATGATCCTAAGAGCAAACTAAATTAACTCACATATGGGAGAAATTTGTTAGGACCAGCAAACATTCCTTCACATTTCCTAAATCAAATATAAAGCAAATTCAAAACAAAAAATCACATTAAACAAACTTTGATCCACTTTGAACTTTCTTATTTCATAGGATTAGCTTTAAGAATTAATTAGGATGAATGAGTTTACATTGCTTTCATCACTTTATTTCTTTCCTAGCATGCTAAATGTGTATGATATATGAAAATCATCCATCCCTTTAAAAATCAAAAAAAATGAAATGTTTCTTTATGTCAAATTGATATTTTTGGCTAAAGTAAAAAATATGAATGGCTATTATCACTATTAAATTCAAAATTATTTTCAAAACTTATAAATCAAATATCAAAAGGTATGCTACTTATAATTTTATTTATAAGCTTGCATGTGATTATAAAAATATGTATGTTTTTTCCTTTCTTTCCTCTTAACTTAGATTTGAATAAGATTTGTGTATAGTTCTTTCAAAAGAATATAACACTTGCTTAATCTACTCTTATATCCTCTCCATGTTATAACTTAAGAAGGATCTTTACATTTACACACATAAATTGTATAAACAAACCAAATAAACATAATCTTTTTTTTCATTTCTCTTTGTATGTATATGTATTTAAGGAAAGTGATATATTAGTCTGACAACCCTGGTTGTGAGGTTTCTGCCCTAATCTTGTACCTTACACCGGTGCTAACAATACAATCACTTATGCCTTCCTTCATACACATATGAATAAAGGATAAAAGAAATCCCTTTCTACTTAATGAAAATCATGCATCATAAAACATTCCAATTTTCTTAATTAACATTTCTTAGTATTCATCATAAAGTGTGCTAAATATTTCCACTTGTATGTATAGATATGCTTAGGATTCATCCATATGCATGTTATACATGTTGGGAAAGAAATAAAGTGATGTGTTTTTCATGATATTAGTTTGCTTTACTTAATCTTAAAATGTCTTTCTTTTGGAATATGTTTGTTTAGGAAAAATCTAAACTTAAGATTAATTAAAATACATAATGAAACATTTACTAAAGAAAATCAAACATGAACCTACTTTATAAATTACTTAAGGTAGGGAAGGGAAGAGAAGTTCTCTTCTCTTTTCCCTCTCTTTACAACTTAGTAATTAATTATCGGATTCACCTAAACCAAATAGAAAATACAAAAATAAAATTAACCCCAAAGCAACTAAACAACTTAAATTAAAATCATCCTCTAAGTTGAATATTTTAATACTTAGAAATCTAAATCTTAAAGCCATAGCTAAGCATACCACACAAATCTTAAATGGCACACACATTAGGCTAAGTCACCATTTCTAGCTTTTAGGTTAGCGTATGCTTGATGTTTACTTTTTTTTTTTTGATGTATTGTTTTAGTTTGAATGTTAGGGTGAATGTAGATGAATGGTAAGATGAGTCTAATCATTATGTTTTGCAGAGGATTGTGCTTAAAGGGCATTGTAATAAAAATATAAATGCTTTTGTTGTGCAGATGTTTATACCCCCAAGCATAATCCAATAGACCAGGTGGACTTGGTTACCCATGTGTGGGGTGCTAAGTCCAATATACATGAATGGAAATTGTATGATTTGTTTAGTTAATCTTTATTTTGTACGTGTTAGTTAGATTTGCTTTTCCTTTTCATGTACTTTTATAATTGGGATTTTAGAATGATTGTTTTGGGGATTAGATGAACATTGGTCATAAGATCTCATCTTATGTACCATGTGCCTTTTGGAGCAACCACATTCCAAACCACCAAGAAAAGGAACCAAAAGAAGAAAGAAGAAAGAAGAAGAAAGAAAAAGAAGAAATGAAGACCCCATAACATGAATTCTTGCTTAATTGTAATTATTCATTTATAATATGGGTTGTATAAGGGTAGAGCTCACCCAATTTATTTGTTTGCATGGTGCTCACAAATGGCCTTTTATTCTTTTGCGTTAGCTTTATAAAATATTTGATATTTTGTTTAACTTGTACATTAAGATGATATCCTTTTCTTAGTTTCTTCTTTGCTTGATGTATGGCTTGGATGACGATTAGGCTCTTAGAGAAAAATAAATCTTCTACCAAATTAATCAACTCAAAATTAAAAATAAACAACCCACAACCTCACTTAATGCTTAAGTTAAAATTAAAATAAAAGAATTAGCAACCCCTTAGCTGGATGTGTACTTCCTATTCTAACATAATGCATAAAAGCATATTATTTCACTCTTGATGGGAGGACTTCCACCTTTGCCTGAGAACTTAGTTTGATCTGTGAGAGCCATGGTAGAAACACACCTCCTTATGTTACTGATTTTGGCCCATAATCTAATTTCTTATGCATTATGCATAATGAATCCTAAAGCCTGTGTCAAATTGATTGTCCAAATGAAAATAAAACATGTGAAAATTTTGCATTACATTTAATCATTTGAAGCATGCCCTTGCATGATCTAGTCTCTTAGGGAGTGTGTTTAAGGACTTAGTCACTTTCTAAAGAAATAACAACCTTGCTATCTTGCATAAACATATGAATTGCCTACATATTTTTTAAAATTGTAGGATGAGTTAGTTGGCCCACCCATTGTAAGTCCTACGTGGTTTATCCTCTTGTGGAGGTAAACCAAATACCCATTTTGCCTTAGATTTAGGTCATGCTTTTGGCCCCGCCAAAGCTCCCTAGATTTAGGTTTACTACTTCCTGGGCCATGAGCATAAATCCTCACCTCTTAGCATTTTCATGATGTATCATGGAATTATAACCCTAGCATTCTAATAAAAATTCAACTCAAATAAATTAATTCAATTTCAAAAATATAAAGCCTAACCATAGTGTAGTTTGGGATGCTTACTAGGCTTCTTAGTATCCTAAGCATCCCATACTTATTTTCATTTGGTCTTGATAAGAACTCCCTCCTCTTGATCAATCTCACTTGAATTTTTAAAAATAAAAACCAATCAATTGATAGTCCTACCTTTTCAAAATCTTTGGAGATAATGATTATTTACCTTAATTGAGAGTATTCCTAAGGAATCCAGTTCCTTATGATGTAATTAACTATGGGGGCTTGCCCCTATAGGGAACTTAAAGAAACTAAATTAAAATAAATCCTTTACTTTTTTTCCATATAAAGTAGAAGAATCTCTGGTACATATCTGACCCATATTGTCCAGGGAGTCCTTAAAGGTGATTAGTCTATTGTAGGGTGGTGACTTCTATCTTTCAAGATAGTACACCTCTCCTCAATGTGATCACCCCTAATAAGAATAACGGATCTGAGGTCCAAATGATATATTTCATCTATTTTATCCATATAGATTGAAGATGGAATGACACTTAGAAATGAAAATTTTCACCACAAATTTTTCTCACTCACTGGGATGGTTCCTCTCCATCTTTGGTAAATGATCATCTCCAAGTATCGATAGTAGTTTATACTTTTGTGTGAATCCAAGACTATCTTTCTTTCCATTGCTTATTTCATCCAAATTAAGCTAGCCAACATCTTTAGGTTTAGGATCTCACCCCGTGTTGGTCCTAAAACTCCCGTTGGGTTCCCCAATAGGTGAAAATAAAAAAAATCAATTAAAAGAAAATGATTAAAGACTTCCTCTTTACCATTTTTATGGTAATAAAATGTTCATTCCAAAAATAAAGATAAAATAAATCCCTCATAAAAGTCTTTCTTTACAAAGCACTTTTTCAAAATACACTTAATAAAATATTTTCACTACATCTAACAATTTTCATAATTGTTACATGTAGAAATATTTCAAAAATAAAACCAACACTCATATTTTCTAAAAGCACAAATGAACTTCTTTACTCAATTTATTTTGATGAAGACTTCATTCTCAAAAATAAAATTCCAACAAATCATATTTTCAAAAGCATAAAATTTGAAGATGGGCCTTTCCATTCAATACAACCAAATGTGTTGGATGGATGTCACATCTTCAAGCCAAAATCACAACTTTGAAATTCCACTCAACACATTCCACATGTGTTAGGTTGGAATTTTCACCTTTTCAAAAAGCACATATAAACCTCTCCATTCAATATACCCACATTTATTGAATGGAGGTTTCATTTCCAATAAAAATAAAAAAATAAACTTTCAAAATGCACATATGAACCAATCCATTCAATGTACCCACATCTATTGAATGGAGTTTTCATTTGTAATCAAAATCAAAAATAAATTTTCAAAAAACACATATGAAATCTCTCCATTCAATATACCCACATTTATTGAGTGGAATTTTCATTTCCAATCAAAATTAAAAAATAAATTTTTAAAAAGCACATATGAAACCTCTCCATTCAATATACCCACATCTATTGGATGGAGGTTTCATTTCCAATCAAAATAAAAAAAAAATAAACTCTCAAAAAGCACATTCGAACATCTCCATTCAACATACCCAAATTTATTGAAAGAAGATTTCATTTCCAAATAAAATAACATTATTTTGAAATTCCACTTAACATATTCCATATATGATTAGGTTGGAATTTCTTCTTTCAAAAAGCAATAATCACACACAAAAATACATATTTGAAAAATGAAACATAATTGGTTTCCATCTTACATACCCAAATTTGTTAAATGAAAATCTCTCTTTTCAAAATCAATAAGAACACAAAAATTTAAAACACATTTTCAGAATTTCATTTAGTATACTCAAAATTTGCTAAGTGAAATCTCCATAACACAAAATTTTTCAAAACACATTGAAACTTCATTTTAGCATACCACATTTGCTAAAGTGAAGTCTCCTTTTTTCAAAACAAAATCCAAAAAAAAAGATACACTTTTGGAACTTCATTCTTTAGCACACCATATTTGCTAAAGTGAAGTCTCCATTTTCAAAACAAAATCAAAATACAAAAAATTGAATCACATTTCTGAATTTTTATTTAGCATACTCAAATTAGCTAAGTGAAGTGTCCATTTCACAAAATTCAAAACACATTGAATTTCATTTTTATACCATATTTTGCTAAAGTGAAGTCCCATTTTCAATCAAAATCCAAAACAAAAAATTTGAAATGCATTTTGAATTTTATTTAGCACTCAAATTTAAAGTGAAATCTCTATTTCATAAAAAAAACACATTGGAACTCATTCTAGCATACCACATTTGCTAAAGTGAAGTCTCCATTTTCAAAAATATAAAATCAAAATCAAAAACAAACTTTTCAAAACACATTGGATTTCCTCCTTAGCATACCCAAATTTGCTAAGTGGTAAATTCCAAAATCACAAATCAAAATAAAAAGCAAATTGACCCTTTACTTTAACATACCCAAATTTGTTAAATAAAGGGCCCTCAAATCAAAATCAAAATTCAAATATGAACCTATGGAAGCATCTCTTCAAAAATATTTGAACCCATTTTCAACATATCCAAATTTGTTGAAAGTGGATTCTACATCCAAAAATTCCTCTTTCCAATCAAATCTCAAAATCTATTCTAAATCATTTGGAACTTAACACTTTCAAGATGTTGTGTATGGGTTCAAATTCTAAATCCAATTTAAAAGTCAACAAAGCAAAAAAATCTGATTCAAGTTTATTTTCAACATTGCAGACTTTCATTTAGCGTTAGTTTTAGTTACAGTTTAGTTTCAATTTTAGTTAATAGTAATGGTTGCACAGAGATATGTGTTTACCTTTCCCCATGGGATGGATCTGGCCCTGGATCAGGCCAGCCTTCCCCACTCTGATTATGCCCACCTCATTCACTTTGGATGAGGTTTTGAGGCATGGATTACATGTGAGGGCACTCCCCTACTCATTAGCGAGCATAGTGGTGAGGCGGGGGGTCATTGGTCGACATGCCAGATGATTCCCTCATTGAAGAAGAAGCGGTGGCAATTTCCATAACATTAGTGTGTGCCGGTGCATGTGCCCGTGGTTCCTGCTACCCGGTTAGGCTAGCACCCACTCACTAGCACCTCCAGGGAAGGCTCCCCGATCCCAGATTGTCTACTTTTGAGGTTGGGTCTAGTTCTTACTCGCTCACCTACAAGACAAGGAGACAAGAACCACATGATAAAGCGGTACCACACTCTCTAGGAGGTGGAGGCGACAACTGGTTATTGAGAGGATCACTGATGGTTTCCTCCCGTTACATAAACCCATTTCATCCTCTCTCGGTCTAATAGAGGATTCAGGAGGATCTCTTCACCTCCACCCGGTGATTTAGTTTGACACCGGTCACTCAGTAGGTCATATTTTGGCCTCCATTCGTCAGTTGGGAGCCTACTGATGATCACGAGTTGAGGCTCTTGATTTAAGATCTATTATCCCCCGCAGCATGGGGAAGCATCTTAGATGGGAGAGGGCCAGGGAGGCCCCCATTCATATCACGGTGGAGGCGGAGGTTATCGGTCGTGGCCTCTGCACTTGTTGATTTCTCGATCGGTGCTGCGTGTCGATCACTGCTGTCTACTCGCTCACGGGGACTACCCATCAGGAGAGCGCTCTGTTGAGAGAGTCGATGGTTCCTCCACCACCGCTTCACCCTCCCATCTCCCATGTTCCAACATCTCGGTTCCAAAGGCCATGAAGGCCATATCAAGGAGAAGAGGACCCGTGGTGATCTGCTATGGCGAAAGATCCCATCATCTACACCCACCTCGTGGTGAGCTCTCTTTTGTTTGACCTTCTACCCTAGTAGTGGTGAAGAAGGAATGGCGACTTCGAAGCATAGTGGTCATCCATTCACCACCACCACCGCAGTAGGATATAGAGATGATTATTGCAGTTATCGAGGGAGAAGGTGGCAACTCAGTTGCACCAATGATGATAGAACCTCCTAGGAGTGTCACTGCAGTGGTGGCATTCAGAGCATTTCTTTTGAGTATAGCCCTCAGGTTAACTCTCCTCAGGGAGGTCCAGTGCCTCACAGTACATGATAGTCATCCCACCATCGATCAGCCAAAGTCATTTGTTAGTTCTGATAGATCGTTCGCTAGATGATATAGTGGTCCATTATTTTATGGAGAAGAAAGAGATCCTAGGATATGACTAGTCTGATGAGGAGAAGATCAACTTTGATCCCAATGAAGATGATTTATTGGGAGACTCAGCAGGAGTTTGCATGGTAGATACCAGGGGATCCCTCCTTAGAGAGTAGCAGACTATGGAAGGTGTTGAGGCCAAACTAGAAGATATAGCCTACTTGACCCAACGCCTCCTAGCATAGATAAAGCAGAAAGATGAAAAAATAGATAGGATGGAGAAGAGGCTCAAAGATCTGTTAGCAGTTATCTTAACATTGCATAACCAAGCCCCGGTAGTTCATCCTACCATAGCTGAAACTAGTCAGCCAAAGTTGGTGCATGTCTTGGACCCAACTAAGACTTTACCTCTAGTAGAGCAAGGTAGCACCAGCATTTATAGGAAGGTAGTGGATAATACCTCCATACTAGAAAAAGACATCAAGAGCATGGTTGAGCAATAGGTGAAGAATCGTTAGCTCAAATCTAAGGAGGATCATCAGTTCCATAGGGTAGACCCTACCCGAAAGAATTTGATGCAATCTAATATCCTAAGGGTTTCGTGCCACCTTCTTTCAAGAGTTTTGATGGCAGTGGAAACTTGAGGCAGCATATTGTACATTTTAGAGCTAGTTGTTGCAATGCTAGTGGCAGTGATGCTTTACTCTTCCATCTCTTTGTCAGTAGCTTAGCGGGTATAGCATTTGATTGGTACATTAAACTTCCCAATAGTTCAGTGAAGACTTTTGCTGAGTTGGAGTAACTCTTTATCAAGAGGTTTGTTAGAGCTCAGCAAAGGGTCATTGTTGGCAATCTCATTTTGGCTCAATAAAATCCCGGTGAGTCCCTCATTGATTACATTCTTAGATGGCTTAATTTGAGTATGAAATGTGAATCACAACTGTCTAAATAGCAGGCCATTGAGATTCTGCTTAAGAATATCCATGGCCCAGTTGCCTTCATGCTCAAAGTTTCACCATCAAAACCTTTGAGAAATTAATCAACAAGGCGGCTAGCTTGCAAGGAGAAGCCAAATAGTTACCTTCTCTAGATCTACCAACAAAGCCAAAGTCATAGAAGGTATATAAGAAGAAACTCGGGGCAGTGATAGTAGTGGAAATAGTTGGCTAGAGAGAATTTTGAGAGACCTCATGTGCTCCATCTTCCACCTCCTCTACCACCATAGGTAGCCCTCAGCCACCAGCATCCATGGCACATCATCTTCTCCTCCCACATCATCGGTAGTGGTACACATACCAGCAGTGTAATATGGTCCACCTACTCTTTTGGATAAACTTAACAAGCCTTATTCATTTAAGAGGTAATTAGAAGATCTTTAAGAATCTCTTAAAGAAGCTTTTTAGCTACCCAAACTAGGAGACCGGAAGTGGGCAAAATCCATGATCCTAACTTTTGCCCTACCACCATATGCTTGGGTCATGTTTTGGAAGATTTTCACATTTAAGGGGGGCTTGAACATAGCTTCAAGACCGGTCTATATAGTCATTCGAAGGAATACCTTGTGGAACAACCATCCAGTTCCATTAGGGTAATCCTTGGGGATACTTACAATCCTTCCAAAACTAAAGAAGGTTGGGATATCTCCTTATCCAAAATCTCTAAGAAAATTGTATTGGAGATCAAGAAACTTTCCTTGCGTGCGAGTGACTCAAACCTCCAACATCAAGAAGGTTTGCAAGTTGTGAGCACTCAGGAAAGGGGAGCTTGCGGCGGCGGCATGTGCCGGGATAGCCTAACGCAACCCCGAGTCTAGTTTCCTCCACCATTGCTACCATATCGGTGACTTCCTCCACTTATTTAGCTCTTCTTCTTTAGTAAACATCTTGTATGTCGGTGGATGAGGGCATCAAATCCCTCACCTCTTACTTTACTTGATTTCTACTATGTACCTCTATCAAATCAAAATTGAAGAATAAAGCTAGCTTGAATTACATTTATGTCACCGATGGGTTGTGAATCTATTTCAATAACTCTTCAAGTAACAACAACTATAATAATCTTTCTCTTTCTGAGTTGGATTTTCTACTCTACGAATCTTGGGTTGCCTCTTAAGATAGACTTGGAATCATCCAATTTTTGAGGGTCCCATAGGAGAAATGAGCTTGATGTGCGGTAGAACCTTCCATTACCATACCACAAGAGATCACAGTCAACCTCCATGGTGGCAGGTTCTACCTCTAGCGCACCTCAAGATAGGGAAATAAGTCATTGGTTAGAGGATCAGCCCTCCAGATGCTCCACCCTTGGATATGCTTGTGGAGGATCGAGGTGGACTACAATATCCTCTCTCACCTAAGAAAGTTGACATCTAAGCTAAGCATATACAATGTGCTTGTATTATCCAAAGAGATGAGGGATTCACTAATTAAGTCTCTCATTGATCCTGAGATATGCTTAGCTTAGCTGACTCCTATTGGTATGGAGGCACATTATTCCGGAGAAGCTCAGGAGATTACTTTCACAGATGAAGACCTTCTTCTAGAGGACATGGAGCACAACCATCCCCTCTACATTATAGTTGACATGGGAAGATTCAGACATAGCAGAGTTCTTGTTGATCTAAGTGCATCGGTGAACATTATGAGTCTAAAGACCCCTTTTTTGAGGATCGACATCTCCACTCCAGATGGGATGATGTTGAGGAAGGATTGATGAAAGCAATTGGATAGGGCTTTTGGGTTTCATAGTATTACCTTTGGAGATAGGTATTTGGAAGATTGAAGCCAAGTTTATATCATTGATTCAAAACTTCATTCACCGCTTTACTCGATAGGCCCATACATCAGAACAGATGATTTCATCCTCCCTCCATCAGTGCATCAAATTTAGGAAGGATGAGATTGAGTACTATGTCAAAGGAGCTGAATGGCCTTTTTCAATTAGAGAGGTTGAGATATATGAGGATGCGACCTACTATCTTTCTCAAAATACCCTTTCTTGTGAACTTGGACAAAATTCAAATTCAAAAGAAAAAGAAAAAGCAAAAGAAAAATAAAAGAAAAATAAAAATCCAAGTGAACAAGAAAGAGAAATTGAAGAAGAAATAGGAAATTAATATATAAAAATTAACAATTAATAAGAAATGGGACTCCATGAACAAGGATTGCTTGCTTACCTTAAAAACCAACTAATACATTAAAAAATCAGGTATAAATTAAAATTTTTTTTAGAAAATATTAATAAACGTTAAGCAAACAAACCCACCTACAATTAGTCAAGTCAACACTAATACACTCACGGCATCCTGCATGCGGCACGCCGCGTAAAACGACATAACTAACAAAATCGGTAGCTGACTTCATAGCCAATTCAAACAACACCTCCCAATTCACAATTTTCCAGCCGCTTCTAGAAATCATTTCCTAGATATAACAACTCAAACCAAACTTTGTTCTAGAAGACACAGATTTCCATATTAGACACGCAATTAACTCTAAAAAATATTATATTAAAATATTATTAATTAAAATGCATATAAAAAATTTTATGTATATTTCAAAATGAGCATAATATTAATTATTTATATATTATATTTATTTTAAAATAAATTTAAAAATTTTAAGTTCTATTCTAATTAAAATGTAATAGATAATCAGATCCAAGTAGAAATTTAAATTCTACTCAAAAGCAACCTATTTCTAACATAATATGCAAAAGAGGAT
Organism: Cymbidium sinense; assembly: GCA_021442155.1. Taxonomy (NCBI): domain Eukaryota; kingdom Viridiplantae; phylum Streptophyta; class Magnoliopsida; order Asparagales; family Orchidaceae; genus Cymbidium; species Cymbidium sinense. Next base: position 87,655,664 of record CM038231.1, read on the forward strand.
TATTTTAAGGGATTATTTGGTTCAATGAAGAAGGATTATAGTGTCAAATGAAATTAATATATTTGAAGTATTTTTAAGTTATTTGATTATTAAAAGTATTACAATTATAAGAGTTTACTTCTTCTTATTTGATAAAATAATATAAAATAAAATAGAAATAATAATAATAATATTTTTAAGTTATTTAATTAAAAATATTATAATCATAAAAGATTATTTCACTATGATAACTAGTGATAGCAAGTAACTAGAAATTATGAACATTAATAAGAGTAGTAGCAAGCAAATTATTATATCAGCGATTAGTGATGGTTGCACAACAAATAACTAATGATGACGATAATTTTGATAGACAATCATAAAGAATTTATAATATATTTAAAAATTAGCTAAATGAAATAAATTTTAAATATATCAAAAATAAATTAAATGATGAATTTAAAAATTATTGATGAAATACATTCTATAACTAAAATATAATAAATAAAAAATATATATTTAATTTATTTTATATCATAAATACAGCTGACCAAATGGTTCCTAAATCCCATCAAGATCGTAAATAGATTGCTTGATTAAACAACGGATTCCAGAGTTCAAAAGTCTCATCCCTTCGGTTTTTCCACACATCACGATCTGATCTCACGGGATAATTATAACTTGCTCGAATAGTCCAACTCAAAAAAAATTAATATATTGACAGTAAAGGTCGCAAAACTAATTTTTTTCCCGTTTAAAGATAGGAAAACATTAATGATACATAACGGAAAGTAAAAATAGATGAGGCTCCGTTAAAACTCCGTTGCCTCGGCCGTTAAGAGATCTTCCCTCTGCGACAGGCTTCTCCAGAACCCACTGTTGCAAAATTTAGACCACACGTCCTTTTCCAGCTGAATTAGCTCCGCCGACGGCGACCTCGCCGGCCACGAATCGCCGATGACCATCACGAAGGCGCCGCGTAAACCGGTGAACTCAGCAAGCTCCTCATCCGAAGCGGATCCAATCTTGTTGGATGAACCGCCGCTTTCCTTATCGGATCCAGATCCGGAACTGGACCCGGAGTTCCATTCGGATCTAGGACTGACCAGCTTTGCCCTCTTCTTCGACCGCCAGAGGAGGATCCGCTTTCGTAGTGCTCGGTGGCAGAGTCCCGCCGGAAGCCGCACGACGGCGAGGATTATAAGGCCGATGAGACCGCAGGGGCAGCAGCAGCAGATAGCAGCGCACTCCGCCGTCTTCCCACCAGCGAGTTCCAGCCGAAGAATCACCGGATCTGATGGGTTTACCAGCGTCCAGTGCCGGCGGGTGAGGGGATGAGGCCATGATGCAGTGATCGGTCATTCGCCCCATCGGCCGTCGGCGATCAAATGCAGAAACTAATGGCGATCATTTATGGATGATTCTCAGCTCACCGTAAGGGTTCCGTGATTCGGGAGTGGTGTTGATTAGGCTCAGAATGAAAATTCTCCTCGTCTTCGTTGCATAATATGAGCCCTAGAATTGGAAGTGAGGACCGCGATCGCCGGAGAAATTTGGGGGGGTGAGATATTCCGGCGATCGGCGGCGGAGATGTTGGCGGTGGATCAAGGAGACGGAAGGAAGGGAGAAGATTGAATAAAATTTATGTGAATGCTTCGGAAGGATTTATCGGGCAGTTCGCCGGGAACTGCGGAGGATTCGTTGGAACGGTGGAGGGCGAGGAGCAGAGAGAGGGCGCGAGAAGAGGGAGCACAGGCTACTTGGAATTTATAGGATTGTTAGAGGAGATTTTAGCAATAATATGGGAATTTAAATAAGTATCACATAATTTTTATATATTTATATATTTAATAATTAAATTTTAATTTATATATATAATAACTCTCTAATTTTTAATATCACATAAAAATATTATTATCGTTTATTTTTTAAATATAAAATATTAAATAAATAAATATTTAATTTTAGGTTATAAATATATAAATACCTAAGATTATATGATATTTATGTAAATCTCTAATATTTATTGATTTTTTTTCTAATTCTCACAAAAAATATTTTTCTTCCGGTTTAGAACTTTTTTTAAAATTTAAATTAGAGGATGGAAGAAGCAACCATCACTTTAACTTCACGTTAAAAGATAACTGTAGTTGAGCTTCATTTATTTAAATAAATTAAATAACAACCTTTAAAATAAAAAAGTAATTTTCTTCTCATTTTAATTAGTTTAGCTAACTAAAATAGAGCTAAATTTCAAATTCTTGTATATGTTTTTTTTTTTTATGTTCGGTAACATTTTTAAAATTGAGGATGATTCAGAAGAAAAAAAAAAGAGGATGCAAGGTGCTTATTCTTTCTTTAAATAAGTGTTATTGTATGCTCTTCAAATGAATTTATAAAATTATTAATAATAATTCTTGAAATAGCTTTTGGAAAATATTGAGAACATCATATATTTTTACCTTAAATTTTTTTTTATGGTTCATGATTAATTAAATATTAGATCATATAAATCATTAATTACATATCATTAATTACATATCACTAATGTCATAACACTAACACTATAATTTTACAATTTAAATTATAATATATATATATATATATATATATATATATATATATATATATATATATATATATATATATATATATATATATATATATATATATATATATATATAATTTTAGATACTTAAATGGTTGCCACTCTAAGGTTGACCTCATAATTGATAATAAGGGCTTAAAGCTCACAAATGGAACATCTAAATGTAAAAAAAAATATAAGAACTTAAAGCCAATACTGATGTCAATCCTATGTGAAAAAAATTTTTTTTCTTGTGGGTTATGCTGATTCTTAGCGGCCAAAATTTGAATATTACTGGTGCTACTTATGAAGCATTAGGCGTTATATCAGATATTCATCGTCGAGTTGGTATTATCTCCTCAGTGGTGGTATCTATTTTAAATTTTTTTAATGATACTTAATTTCTTAATTAAGTTTGAAATGATAATTATTTTAAAAAAAATTATCTAGAGGATAATGGGGCTTCAATAGCTCAGTTTCACTTATGATGTTCCGCGGGACAATGCGTACATTAGTATGCCATATAGCGGAGGATTCTAGAATCGGGGGCGCAGCCGGGGGCCTTGTGCCTTCTAAGTGGGGTCCAACTAACGTGGCGACGGCGTATGCTGAGTCGGGCGCCATTTGACCTTCTACCACTGACACCAGTGGCATGGGAGTACAAAGTAAACACGTGCGCCGGTTTTTCTTGTCTTATGCGGGAAACCAAAAGAAAGCGGCAATGGCCATGCGCATTACCTAATTTTGCAGCAAGTAGATAACGTTTAAAAAATAAATGGAGTTTGATCTCAATATTATAAATTCATGGCCGGTGCAAATTACAGTTATATAATATTTGAATAAATGCATGATTTTATATATTTCGTATATTATAATATTTTAAAATAAATATTAGTGATGAGAAATAAAATATATTATCTTAATGCTAAATGAATATTCAAGTTTTGAAGTAAAAATTTAAGATAGAAAATAATCACATACATAGATTAACCTAATAGAATAATTTTTTTAACATGAATCTTATATTAGATATTATTTTTATAATTCAAGAATGTATTAATGCATTATTATTTATGGTGAAAATAAGAGTCTTAAAATATTTATGTTGTCGTTAAACAATAGTAGATAGTAATCTCAATTACTATATTTATAAGAGGAGATAGAGTGAATGGAAAGATGATTGTCGACAGAAAGTAGTTGATGAATATCAAATATTAACAAGTATTAGATGATGATAGATAGGGATCATTAGACATTTAAGTGATGGCCGATAATTTGCTCGATCTTCCTCGTTATATGAGGGGATTTGTGATTAAGCAGGTATGGCATTCAACGGCAGTTGCTAATAAGTAATAATGCGGAAGTGGATGACGTACATTAGTGGCTGACATATGTTAAATATTGCAAGCATTGAATGATAGTTGATTACAAATAATATTAGCAGTCTGATGATATTAAGTGATATGATGAATCATTTTTTTATAAGAAGGGAGATCAATGAATAGAAAGAATAAAAAGATATTGATACGATATATGATTGAAGTTTCAAATGATAGTTGACTAAGAATGTTAAATGTTAGGTGAGTGGATAGCTCAACTATTTTTCTTCTAGGAGAGGAGAAAGATGATCAAGAATGCGAACATCATATATCAAATATTGATAGTTAATAGATGTTGAAAATTCTTATACAGCAATACTGAGTCTTGTTAACTCACAATTGCTGGATGACATCATTAGTGGATGTTAAGTACTAATTTTGGGTGATGATGAGGGCCAAACATCGGTGACTAATGAATATCAAATGACACACGTTGTTAAAGCTAAATAGCATTAGTTAACATGAATCATCTATGTTGGTAAATGTTAAACATTGGTATTGTCCAATGACATTCACTAATTTTATGCGGGGACATATATATGCTTTGATTAATAGTGACAGTGGGTTGTGACAAATGATCACATGTATCACTATTGATTGATAATAAGTGTCGGATTGGACGATGGCCTACAATCAATGTTGATAATCAAATAAATTTCACCACTCAAGTCCTTTCTTTGATTCCTCATTACATGTGTGGAAGTAGGGTCTATTTATGTATTTTTTTAAGAGGGCAAGAGTTGTTATTTTGGAAAAAAAAAATAAGGGGATTAGTAGAGTGACACTAACATGTGAGTTGCTTTCTAGCTAAGCCATAAGTTTTCTCTCTTATAAGGAGAATAATCGAGTATACCACCCTATATTTTTTAATATATGATGATTCTTGTTGTCTATTGTTTGATACTTACCAAAATTTCAATTAGAAATAGAGTAAAATTAAGAAGAATATATATATATATATATATATATATATATATATATATATATATATATATATATATATATATATATATATATATATATATATATATATATATTAAAAATAAGTCACTATAAAACCTTTCTAACAAGATACTGAGGAGATATTTGATTGCATGAGATAGGAATATAGTATAAAATGAATATATTGTATAAAAAATACATTGTATTTAAATTATTTTAAAATTATTTTATTGAAAGCCATACAAATGCAAGGGTTTATCTTTTCTTCTTTGACAAAGTGAATGTAATGCAAAATATTTGACTAGCTTAGGGTGACATGTGGTTGTAGTGGTTGGCATTGAGGTCGATCAGATAAGCAACAATCTTCATGGTGCCCTAGAACAATGGAGGTGCCAGTTGGCACTAGTGGATCAGCAATGTCTGACATCTGAAAATGACAGTTATTGGTATATCATTTCTTCGGCGTATTTAAAATTGGATTATTTTAAAATTAGTATTAAACATTAAAATTTAACAATTTTATTTAAGAAAATAATTATTCTGATTATCATACATTTTTTTTGTGCTGTAACAATAAAGAGAGAAAACAGCAAAAAAAAAACTCAAGAGAGAGAAAGAGAGAGAGAGAGAAAGAGACAAATAGGAGATTTTTTTTGATTTTTTAAATAATATAATTATTTGTATATAATTAAATATTTTATAAAATATTTAATAACTAAATATTTATATATTTAATTATTAATTTATTTTTATATATATATAATTAAATATATAATTTAAAATATTTTAATTATATATATAAATTTATAAATTTATTTAATATTTTTTTATTAATTAATATAATTATGTATAATATATATTTTATTAATTTTTTTTGTTAATATATATTATAAAATTTTTTTTTAAAATTATAAATAAATAAATAAAAAAAAAGAATAAATTTTATAAATATTTTATAAACTATATAAATAAGTAATTATATATATATTTATGTATAATATATATATATACAAATATATATATATATATATATATATATATTTATAAATTTATTTAGTTATTTATATGTTTATGTTATATAAATATTTTAAGTTATATAAATAATTTAAAAAAAATTTTTTATAGAATATTTTTAATTATATATAAATATATATATATATATATTTATTTATTAATATAGTCTTAATAATAATAATAACAAAAATATAAAAAAATATAAAATATAAAAAAAATAAATAAATAAATAATTTTTATTAAATAAATAAAGAAATGAATAAATATATAATAAATATATATATATGTATATAATATATGTATATATATAAATAACTAAATATTTTTATAAATATTTAAATAACTAAATATTTATATAATTTTACAATTATTTATTTATTTATTTAATAATTATATATTTTAAAGAAATAAATTTTTTTAAATAAATAAATAACTACTTATATATATTAACAAAATTAATAAAATATATATTATACATAATTATATTAATTAATAAAAATATTAAATAAATTTATAAATTTATATATATAATTAAAAAATATTTTTAAATTATATATTTAATTATATATATATAAATAAATTAATAACTAAATATATAAATATTTGGTTATTAATATTTTATAAAAATATTTTTAAATTATATACTTTAAATAATTATATTATTTAAAAATTAAAAAAAATTTATTTTGTCTTTTTTTTTCTTTTTTATTTTCTCTCTCTCTATTTTTTTTTAAAACCAAAAAAAAAAGATATTTAAAGGACGATTGAGATTTATATATATTAATTTTAATTCTATTTTATAAATAAAATTTTTTGATTTTTTTATATTTAATTAAAGTTAATGTTATTTTATTTAATATTTTATTTCATAATAGAATTGAAATATTAAATTTAAACTAAAATTTGAATTTAGAATACATAAAATTTTTTTGCAATTCAAATTCATCACATAAACACCATTATATTTAAAAACTCGTACATTTTCAAATATAATACATCATTTCTACAAATCAAATAGCAAAGAAAATGTTTCCTTAGGTAAATAAAATATTTGAAACTGCCTTAGATTACAAATCCTTTGCACGAAAAAAATAGCAGATCAATGGTCATAACATTTTATTTTTATCTTTTTGATAATTGGGTCTAGTTTGGCTCTCTCTGCTTCTCAATTAAACAAAGCCAAATGTAAGATCGATAAAAAGATAGTAAGAGAATTTAGATATATTTCCTAATTTTAATATATTTATATATTTATATATATTTAATATTTAATATCATATCAAAAATATCATCATCACTCATTTTTTTTAAATAAAATATACTTTTTTAAAGTATAAATAAATATTAAATAAATAAATATCTCATTTTAAATTTTAAATATATAAATACATAAAATTATATGATATATATATATATATATATATATATATTATATATAATATATATAATATATATTATATATATATATATATATATATATATATATATTTATATATATATATTTAAATAATAATAAGATAGTATAAAATTTGGATTATAATATATAAATAACAAATAAAAAATTCTAATTATGATTAAATTATATTCAGAATATCTTCATATGAAAGTTTATTTGAAATATTATAAAGAAAATGCGTAAATTAAATTATCTACAGAATGTTTGAAAAATTGCCAGATCAAGCTGACACATGATACAATGAACAATGACTATTTTGTATTCAACTACAGAAGAGGACGTACGCTGCTGATGGGACATCCATTAAAGATTGATTTTGCTTTTGCCACCAATAATTAAAACATAGTTATACATATTTTTTTAAAGTAATATATATATATATATATATTAATATAAATATTAAATAAATAAATAAACATTTATTTAAATTTTTTTAAATGTTATATAAATACATAATAAATAATTTGATAGGTATGTATTTTCTTAAATTACATTTATTTTATAATTCTTATTATAAAACTAAAACAAAAAATAAATAATTAAGATGGGTTATATATATATATTTATATATATATATATATATATATAATACTTAAAAGATTGATAATTTTCTATATTGAAAAGTAATTTGAATAAATGTGTCTATCCCAATTAATGTGGAGATATATGCTAAAGAAGAGTTCTCTAATTCAATAGCTAACTTTGAAAACAAGGAAATGTTATTTATTTATTTATTTTATTATTTAGTATTATTAGTTTTTTAGTTATTATTAGTTTATTATTAGTTTAGTATTATTAGTTTAGTTTATTAGTTTAGTTATTTAGTTTAGTTATTAGTTATCATTATTAGTTTTATTATTAGTTTAGCTATTAGTTTAGTTATTAGCTTTATAAAATTATTTGATGTTTGTTTAGCTTGTGTATTAGAAATGATATGATTTTTCAATTCTTGATACATGGTTATTGAATAAGGAGATTAGAATAAATTTCAAATATTGTGTTCTTTTCAAATGAAATCCTAAATGATCAAGATAGAAAATTTGTTTTCCCACAGGAAGAACAAAAAGGTCCTACCAAATAAAGCCAAGAAGTGACTCATTTTGTTCATAATCCAAAACTTCTTTCATTTCTTCAACAATTATTTAAAGCAATTACAAAAGTTCTTTAGCAAATGAAATCCTAAATGAGTAGGTGGGAAGGCCATCAAGGATAAGTAAAAGTCAAATGAATTTCATTAATTCTTTAAATGTATCCTCCTCAAGTTATCAACTTGAATTCAAGGTTAAAATTGTTTTATCTTTGAAAATCATTTAGTAATGATTTTTGAACTTGCAGAAAAGATTTTAAGCCATATCAAGGATATACATGATATAAGTTTATAAGTTAAAATTTGTGATTACAAAAATTAGAAAATTATAACATTTTAAGATCAAATTAAATTCTAGGTAACCGATGAGTAATACCAAATTAGCAATATTCAAAATGCTTAATATACCAATAAAATAGATAAACAAACTTAATGGTAGAGGTGAAAGAAAAAAAAGATTAATCAAAACTAATATTAAAATTGTTTAAAATGTTAAGATAGTTTACCAATGATCCATAATTTAATTAGGGATCTAAAATGCATCTATATTTACAAATGAACAACTTATTTGATTTGGCAATTACTTTGAGAATTAGCTCTTAGATAAGTAATGAATCTATAGTCATAAGTTAAGATATAATGCTACAAGAAAGGCAATGTTTGAAATATTACATAGAAAAGACTAACAAAAATTTGCATTAAATGAATGAACTTAGTTTTCTTGTACTTATTTTATGACATAATGTAAGAAATGATTTAAATAAGAGGTGGGTTCATGAAGTCATCTATATACTTCATCGAGGCTTGTTGATGTAGAGTATCATGTGGATCAAGAAATTAGAGCTCAAGGTCCATTTACAAGATCTCAAGCTAAAGCCCAAGAAAATTCAAGAAGAAGAAGGCATAGCTATTAGCTCTAAGGTCCATTTTATGATTTCAACTTTCTTTTATGCAATTTTTTAATTTTATTCTAGAAACTCCAAGTTTCAAATTTTTAAATTTAAAAAAAATTAAAGCATGACATGTGAGGTGGTTGAATCCACATAAATTAATAACATGTGAAATGGGTGGATGACATAAAATAATAAGGTAACTTAATGCTTATTAATGTGCAACCTTTCCTCCATCTTTTGAATTCTTTTTTCAAAGAAGTTTGTAGTAGCTATAAATAGTCTTATGGAATGAAAGAAGATATTTTGGAAATTACAAATTATTTGAGTTTTCTTGTGGTTTGAGTTTGATGGCTATACCTTGATCTTTGGTGAGAGTGCTAGTTATTCAACATATGTTTCTTTTCTCACCTAATAAAGAAGGTAATTTGATAAATTAGTTTATATCTCTTAACATCATCTTCAATCATATACTAAGCCTTCTCTCTTCCATAAGTCTACACCTTCCTTCAATAATACCTCTCACTGAGATTACATAGTCTAGTCCTTACACCAAAATTAATCTTAAACCTTATAATTCTCAATCAAATCTTATCATAAATACATAGCCTAATAACCTCCACAAGTACTTTTGTCATTTATCTCACTTAAATCACATTTATTGCAACATTTTAAATCGATAGTTTCCAAATTGGACTACTTGTCTTATATCACATTATCCTCGCCTTCATTATCCCACAAAACTTAAAAATATAACTTTAGATATAAATCTAAAGGTCCATGGCTATTTAATTCTTTTAATTTCACCAAAAGAAAGAACACCGCTTCCATCAAATTTGGTATCAAAGCAAAGTACATTAGTAGTCAAAATTTGCTTCAACGAAATCTCAATTGGACTTGTCTTCAAACTTATGAGTTTTTTTTGAATTTGAGGTTAATTAATTTTTATATAATAGTTTAAATTAATATTAGTAGCTTGGAAGATATATATTGCTTAAGTTTATAGTGATGGCATACAATTAATTAATAAGCTCATTATATAATTTAGTCATTTCAATTGTGTGAACTTGCCAAAAAAGGAAAAAAAAGAGAACACCTTAGTGAGGGATTTTCACTCTAAAAAAACCTAGCCATTAGTCAATCAAATCTAATTACTTATTTTATTATCTTTGTTAATTATGATTAATTTTAGAAGTTTCTTTGATTAACTTATGATAACTTTACTTTCTTTTTTTTTTTTTTTAAAAAAAAAAGGAGGCTTGATAATTTTGATTAATATTTTATTTAAATAAATAATAAAAAATTGCATGCATAACAATATAATTCTAAACTTGGTGATTTTGAGGCTAAATAGAACTTTATCAAAAGACCTAAAAAATTAAAGAGAGCTTGGGATGCAAGTGGTCTTGTTCACATAGAAGTTGTCTTAGCAAACTTTCACTTTAATTATACATTTATATTATATTTATTTATTTTATTTCATTTTTCTTTGATCACTTTTCATATATCTTTAAATCTAATGGCACCAAAATCTATCTCTCAATCAAGTTGAAAATTTGACTAGATTAGTTGATGCCTCAAATCTTATGATCCATGAAAATGAATTAAAAACTCAATAAATATTAGAAAAAAGTAAGAATAAAATGTAAGAACATAAAGAACAAATGCAAACTCTTATAGCTTATCTACAAAATAATAGAGTACCAACTCCTCCTCAATACCTCAAAATTTTTAAAATGGTGGAAGAGAATTATTTTAAAGACAAAACTCTAATGATCCATCTCAAGAGATAAAGCGAAATAACTTATGATGGTGTACATATGAAATCAATTTTTTGATTGGTTAGTTCAAATGGATGACTTCTTTGATTGGTATAAAATGGATGATTATTAAATTACTTTTATTAAAATAAAATTGATGGGAAATGCTAAAATTTATTTGATAAATATTTTAGCTAAAGAATAAAGATTATGAAGGACAAACCTCACTTAGATAGAAATGGAAAAAAAAATATTAAGAGCAAAGTATTGTCCTAAGCATCATGATAAGAAGTTACATAGATTATTAACTTTGAGACAAGGTAATCATATAATTAAATACTTGAATACTTTTGAAGATCTAGTTTTTAGAATTGATTGTCTTGTGATTGGCAATTAGCTAATAAATTTATTATTGGACTTAGGGTAACATTAGAAATAAAGTTGAATTATTTGACTCACAAGCTTTAAAGGAAGCATTTCAAATATATTCCAAAAAATCTGCTTCCATCTCTAAAACTAAAAGTCAAGTACCTTCCACTTCATCCATTATTGTTAGACCCATCTAATCTCGACCCTTTTCTAAAACTTCTATTGAAGGGAGCTCTAAGAGTCTTAGGGAAGTAATATATTTAAATGTCATAAAGGGTCATATGCAAAATCAATGTTGCTCAAATCTTATTTTTAGAAGAAATTGAAAATCCAATAGATGATAATCTAAAGTTAATGATGACACCTATTATCTTATAAAAAATTAGAATTCGATCTCAAGTTAATATGATGACTCTCAGGTTAATATGATGAGATGTCTTACTGTAATTAAAAATGACGTAAATGATTGAAGGAGAAAGAACATTCTTAGCATGTATGTGTTTTATGTAATGAAAAGAGATTTAGGTTAGTTAGATGAAGGTATTATGAATGTCATTTCAACACACATCTTAACTCAGCCAACTTAAAATCTGAACCTCACCTAAATCATTTCATGTTAATGCGTAAATCATACATCTCTTACTATCTCCAATCAATGTTTAGTTTCAATTAAAGAAGCTATGAGGATCTATTTGATGTTCTCTATGGACATTTCTCATATTCTTTAGAATGATATTGGTTGTATGATATATTATTCACTATGGTAGAAAAAAATACTTATGATTTTTAATAATAAGACTATTAACTTACCAATAAAATTAGAAAAACACCCAATAGCATCACACAAAATAACCGACTTGCAACCTAAGCCTCTATTAAAAAAAGTCAACGTCAATTAATTATCATGAAAAATCCTATTATTATAGTTGATACTACCATTTTGATTCTTGCTTCAAAACATCTATTGTTCCTTTTGACCCTAAGGAAACAATAGGTTTTGGAGCCTTATGAAAAGAATTTTTTTGATCCATTTCTCTTTCACTTATTACATGTAAAAGAAATCATACTAATGACTCATACCTTGTGGTCTCTTCCATTCTTTCTAATTCTAAAGATATTACTCGATGGTGCCTTCTAAGAGATAGTCAATAAGCTATTGAGTTCTTGCGGTTCTCCTTCTAATCTTCCACATTATAGGATGAACCCTACCAAGCATGTTGAGATTAAAAAAATTGAGAAATTGAAGAGTTTTATTTAAGAGAGTCTTAGATGCATGCTTTACTAACTCCAAGAAAGATGAAACATGGTGAATGTTGTTGATAGTCTATGGGTGAAATATTCGGTTTCATATCCTTTTGAAATGATAAAAAATTAAAATATACACCTTGTGGGACACCACATAGATCCACAGATGTCCTTATTAGGGTTGATCAGATATGATATTGAGGAGAGGTGTACTATCTCGAAGATAGAAGTTACCACCCTACAATAGACCTAATCACTTGAATAAGGACTCCTAAGGACTATGGGTCTTCATATATACCAGAGATTCTTCCCCTACTTTACATGAAAAAGTAAAGCAGGCTTTATTTTAAACTGGGTTCGTTAAGTTTTCTATGGAGGCAAGCCCCCATATTTAATTACATCTAAGGAATGAGATTCTTAGAATACTCTGATTAAGGTAAATGATCATTGTATTCAAGATTTTAAAGATGGACTATCAATCAATTGGTTTATTTTGAAGATCAAGTGGGATTGATCAAGAGGAGAGTTATTATCGAGGCCAAAAGATAAGTAGAGATGCTTATGATCTAGGAAAGAAGCATCTCAAACTATCCTGTGATTGGGCTTTACATTTTTACAATTGAGAAGATTTATTTATTTAAGTTGAATTTTTATTAGAAATTTAGGGCTTATAATTCCATGATACAAGATCATGGAAATGCCTAAGAGGTGAGGATTTATGCTTGTGGCCCAAAGGGTAGAAATAATTTCATAACCTAAATCAAGGAGCTTTGGCGAGCAAAAGCATGACCTATAAGGCAAAATAAGCATATGGTTTATCTCCAAGAGAGGATAAACCATTTGTTGACTTACAATGCGGGGGTAAACTAAATGTAGGGCATGATTAATGACTTAAATCTAATACAAATTTTTTATTATATTTTCTTTTCATTTTGGACAATTCATTTGACTCAGTATATGATTTGTATGTCAATGCATGAGAAATTAGATTATGGGCCAAAATCTGTGGGAAAGGAGGTGTGTTTCCACCATGGCTCTCAAATGTCAAGCTAAGTTCTTTGGAATAAGTGGAAGCCCTCCAAATCAAGAGTGAAATAATATGCTTTTTATGCATGGTGTGAGAAAGAAAATACAACATCCAGCAAAAGGGTTACTGATTCTTTTATCTTGATTTATAATCTAGGCTTTAAGTGAGATTATGAGTTGTTTATTTTTTAGTTTTGAGTTGATTAATTTGGTAGAAAATTATTTTTCTAAGAGCCTAAGTCATCAGCCATACAACAACCATCAAAAGAGAAACTATAAAATCATGCCATTCTAATACACAAGCTAAACAAACATCAAACAATTTATAAAAAGAATAAGAGGCCTTTGTAGTTGGGCTCCACCGATAAACTCGAAAATAAATTGGGTAGTAGAGCTTTACACTTATACAAACTGGATTATAAATGAATTAATTATAATTAAGCAAGGAATTTCATGTTATGGGGTCTTCATTCTTCTTTTCTTCTTTCTTTTTTCTTTCTTTCTTTCTTCTTTCTTTCTTCTTTTGGTTGGTTGGAATGTGGATGCTCTAAAGGCTTCACATGGAACATAAGGCATAGTTTTATAACCAATGCTCATCTTATTCCCCCCATAACATTCATTCCAAATCCTAATTGCAAAATTACATGAAAATGGGAAAAATAAATCTAACTAAAACCTGCAAAATAGAGATTAGCTAAATAAACTGTACAAGCCTAAGCATGTATATGAATAATTTGAACTTAGCACCCACACATGGGTAACCAAGTCCACCTGGCCTATTTTGGATTATGCTTAGAGGTTTAAGCAACCTGCACAACAAAAATAGTTATATTTTTATTACAGCTCCCCTTAAACACAATCCCCTACAGAAGATAATGGTTAGATAAATATTATCCTACCATTCAATCTACACACATACATCCTAATATTTAGACTAAAACATCACATCACAAAATAAAAGCAAGCATCTGCATACCATCCTAACATAGGGTAGAAATGGTGACTTAGTAATGATTGTGCCTTTAAGATTTTTGTGGCATGTCCTAGCTAGGCTTTAAGGTTAGAGTTTTCTAAGTATGAAGAGTTTAACTTAGAGGGTGGTTTCATTTAAGTTGTTAAGTTGATTTGGTTGATTTTTATTTTATGATTTGATTTGGTTTGAATGAACTTACACTTAATTACTAAGTTGTAAAGAGAGGGAAAAGAGAAGAGAGCTTCTCTTTCCTCCCTACCTTAAGTAATTTCTAAGGTAGATTCATTAGTGATTTTTATTTAGTGAATATTTTATTATGTGTTTTAATTAATCTTAAGTTTAGATGGACTCTAAACAAACCTATTCAATAAGAAAGGTATTTTAAGATTAATTAAAGTGAATACTATCACCAAACACATAACACTTTATTTCTTTCCAACATGTGAACATGCATATGGATGAATCTAAGCATATCTATACATGCAATGCAAGTACTTAGCACACCTTAATTATGAATGCTAAGAGAGGTTGCTTAAGGAAATTTGGAATGTTTCAAGTATGCATGATTTTTTTAAGTAGAAGAGAGTGATTCTTTTATCCATTTTTTCATATGCACATTTACAAGTATAAAAGACATAAGTGAGTACCGCATCATTGTTAACACCAGAGGTGTAAGGTACAAGACCTACTTGGGGCTATTTAAAGCCTCGCAATCCTGGGATGTCCAGACTAATATACCACTTTTCTTAAATACATGTGTATGTACAAAAAGAAATGCATAGAAAGAGAATCATGCAAAGGTTTATGTTTGTTTGTTTGATCTTGGTTGTTTAGTTTACATATGTGATGTGGAATCCCTTCTTAAGTCATGACATAGGAGTGCATAGGAATGGATTTAAGCAAGTGTTATGTCCTTTTCAAATGGACTATACAATTTGCAAATCCTATACAATCCTATGTTAAGGAAGAGAGGGAAAATCACTTAACACATTTTATACTATTCACATGCAAGCTCATAAGTAATTGTAAATACCATACCCTTCATTTGTAATGTTTGATTTATAAGTTTTAAAAATAATTTTAGATTTAATAGTGATAATAGCCATTCATATTCTTATTTTATCCAAAACATGCAATTTGATACAAAGGAAACATTTCATTTTAATTTTATTTTTAAAAGACATGAATGCATGATTTTTGTATGTCATACACATTTAGTATGCTATGAAAGAAATAATGTGATGCAAGCATGTAATTTCATTCACTCTAATTAATTCCTAAAGATAATCTTATGGAATAAGATTATTTAAAGTGAATCAAAGTTAGTTTAAGAAAATTTTAGTTTTGTTTTGAGTTTGATTTGAATTAAGAAAATGTGAAAATGTTTGTTGGTCCTAACCCATTCCCCTCATGTGTGAGTTGATTTAGTTTGTTTTTAGAACCATTAGATTGGTTTTATGCTTTGGTTAGGTTAAGGTGTAGATTAAGTTCATTACTTACCCCTTACCTACACCACTTTAACATATTTAATCAAATAATTATGAGCCAATGTATGACATAAAATCACAAGGAATTTAAATCAGCAATGCACCAAAGAATAAAAGGGATCTAATGCATTTGGCTCATAATTAATGATTAATTAAGCTAAAGGGTTTAATTTAAGTACATTCATAACCCTTCCCAGAGATATGGGTTAGTATGATTTCCTTAAGCTACTTAGAGTATTGAAACCCAAGAAGAAATTGATTATGTAATTAAGTTTCTAGATTAATTTTTAATTTTAAGTTTGGTTCATTAAGCTATTTAATGAAATGATCAAATCATTAATTAATTTGTAAATTAATTAAGTTTTCATTCAAGTGAAATAAACTTAGGGGAAGAGATTTAGATAAGACATCATAATCTCATTCCCTAAGTATATCCACTGTTCTAAGGTGATCAACATATTTAATTAATGAATTTATAATCATTTAATAGGTTAATTAATCATTTAATTTGATTAAGGGAGTGATTAGAGATGAGTTGAGCAATTCCCCTAATTAAATCATTAATAAATTCCAAAAAAATTAGGAGGTAAGTCATCCCACTAAACTTACCAGAAATTTGGAATTAATCAATGATAATTATGGAATAATTAACATAATTATATTCCCAATAAAACCAAATTACAAAATTTACTATTCAAAATCAATCAAACCTAATTTAAGATTATTCCCCTTTGAATTATCTTCACAATACATTTTATTTTATATTTTTATGATTTTCTTACATTTAGTTATAAAATTTTGAAGTTTCTATCATTAAATTAATTAAAATGCTAATTATATAAATAATCCCGCTGTGGAGGACGCTAGCGTGGTGCGCTTTCACATGGCACGATGAGATTGGTTATTTAAGTTGTCACATCCAATGATGCGTCAGCCGGTGGCACTACATGCTTTTGCCCTCGATCGTCCGATCGAAGATCAGACGATCAGGATTAAGCTCGCGGTTCTTAAGGGATAAATCAAAAGATCCTATGCGGACTAATCAGGACCGTCCATTAAAAATGCGCTAATAGATGGTCCATGATCTATCCATGAGCTCGCCTGCGGGAGACAGCAACCGTCCGTCCCTTAGGGCTTGATCTAAGCTCGATTGAGCTCCGATTGAGCTAGGATCGATCACACACCATCTAGGAGCAAGCACAAGAATATCCAATGGCCAATTTACAATGAGATGAAACTTCTCTTCACAATGGACCAAAGAATTCATACTCTAGGTTCTATTTGAAGGCATACCTCGCTGGAGGCTATTACCGGTGCTCCCAACCATCGAGGTAGCTTCGTCTAGTGGAGACGAAGCCCTGTTTAAGGTTTTAAGCTTTAGGATTGAGTAGATCCTTCAATTGGCCAAAGTGCTCCTCTTAGGCTTGTGACTTTGGTCTAGCTGCCACCTCCCTTGCCTTGGAAGCTTGGATGAAACAGTGAGCTCGATTGGGTCCCCTCAAGGTGCTTGAAGGAGGAATTAAGCTATGGTGGTGAATTGAGAAAAGTGGATTCCTTCCTACCTCCCCTATTTTTGGCTTGAAGAAACCGAGAATGGAGAAATGGGATTAGCTAGAGAAAGCTTAGAGAGACTTGGGAATGCTTTCTCTGGCTTCCTATCACTCAATCGAATGCAAGTCCATGAGGATGAAGTGAAATGCGGGAGAGTATATCTCCCCCTAGAAGGGTCAGATGACCAAGCATGGCATTGCCATTTTGATCAAATTGAACCTATGGGTTGAGTTGGTTAGGCCATTTTGGACACCATGTGGTTGATTTGGCAGGAGGAGTAATGGAGAAGTTTCCATGTGCTAAATGAGGTGGAGGAGTGATTCCCATGTGCTCATTTTGAGTGGGGTGATCAGTTTTGGACTTGGGTTGGTTTGGTTGACCCAAACCCATTGGTCATGTGCATCATCCTTACTAGTGTCCACTTGGTCCACTAAGAGGGTGCCAAGTGGCCATGAAAGGATTTGACCAATTTCCAAGTGGAATTGGCCATAGGTTACCCAGACCTAGGGGAAATTTTCATTTGGCTTTGATTTCACTTTGGATAGATTTAAAATAGTTTGAAATTGGGTTGGTCTAAATCTCAAGGAATCTGGAGTTGATTTGATATCATTTGACTCATGTTGACCCATTTAAGTTAAAATGGGTCAACTTGGGTCAAGTTGACCAATTGGTCAAATTGGGTCAAACCAAGGGTTGGGTCATGTTCATATGACCAATTGAAATGTGTTAGTATCATTGGTTTGGTTCAATTTGATTTATACTTGGGTTTGGTTCATTCGATTTCATTTAGGTCAAATGGGTCAAGTTGTCCAATTTGACCCATTTTACCTAATTGGGTTAGGTCATGGGTTGGTTTAGGTTTGGTTGGTCATTTGAAATGTTTTGCAAGCTTTGGTTTCAATCAATTTTGGTTTGGTTTGATTTTAGCTCAATTTGACCTTTTAGGTCAAGTTGGGTTCATGGTCAATTGGGCTAGGTTGGGTCTGGTTAGTGAGGCTTTGGTCAAGTTCAATAAGTGGTTTAAAATGAGTTTGACTCATTGGTTGCAATCAATTTGGCTTAGATCAAGATTTGACATATTTTGACTTTTTAGGTCAAGTTGGGTCAACTTGGGTTAAGTGGCCAATTGGGCTAGGTTAGGCTCAAATGATGACTTGGTCAAGTTCAAACATTGATCATGAATTAGTTTTTATCAATGGTTTCCATCAATTTGGCCTAAGGCTGATTTTGGCTAATTTAGGTTTGGTTTGGGCTAAGTGTTGACTTGGTCAACCCTTAGGATTGACTTGGTTTGACCCAATTTGAGTGATTGATCATCTTATGATGATTTTTGCATACAATGTGAGGCTTAGGTGGGCTTAGTTCGATCCAATTTGGGTAGGATTAGAATTTGGTTCAAAAAGGGTACTTTAGGTCACTTTGGGTCAAGTGAGCCTAAGTGGGTCAATTGACTTGATCAAAGCTTGAATCAGTTTAGTTTTGAACTCACATATGGACATATGATTGAAATATAAATCCATTTGCAAGAGATTTGAAGTCAAATGGGTTTTGAGTCATTTAACAATTTCATATTTAAAGGGTGAACATGAGTTTGACTTGGGTTTGAGTTTTGAATTTAATTTTGGTTTGATGATTGAATTTTATGTTTATATTTGGATTCATGATTGTAGGATTGATTGAATCATGAAGAAAATTCAAAGATTTGAATTGATTTGAGGTTAATTTGGTTAAGTTCAAGAATTTGACTTGAAGAAGCATGGGTTGGATTTAGGTTAGATTTGGATTTGGTTTTGGTTATTTGAATTTATATTTCATTTATATTTATGAATATAAATGAGAATATAAATGGGTTATGAGAAAATTTCTTGAATTTGAAGTGATTTGAATTTGATTTGAGCTAAGTCCATAAGATAGAATCAAAATGGCTTAGGAAGGATTTTAGATTTTGATTTGAATTTTGGATTTGGTTTTGATTGTTTGAATTTATATTTCATTTATACTTGTGAATATAAATGAGAATATAAATGAGTTATGAGAAAATCTCTTGAATTGGAATTGATTTAGGTTTGATTTGAGCTAAGTCCATAATGAGAAATCAAAGTGACTTAGAAAAGATTTTGGATTTGATCATGGATTTCAATTATTTGGAATTGATTCATGATTTGAGAAAATCCATTGAATTGATTCAAGATTTGATTTGGAGTTGAAGCTGATATGAGTTTGGAGTTTTACTTTGAATTTGGAATTTCACTTGAAAGAAGGATGTGAGGATTTGGTTCAAGCTATAAGGAAGGCAAGTTTGCCTAACACCCCTAAGGCATAACCAATTCCTATGGCTAAACCTTTTAAGTTTCTAGGGTTAGGTCAAGTGTTCACCTAATCACTAGAAGTGTCTTAAGACTAAGGAACTCTTAGTGTCTAAGAGGAATCCTATGTCTAAGATGTAGAGGTTGAGAGCTCATTCTAAAGATGAGGTCAACATCGGCAATAAATAAAATTACTATCAAATATAGGTTTCCTATTCCCCGATTAGATGATATGTTAGATTTAATTTCAAGGGAATTTTTTTTCAAAGATTGATCTAAAAAGTGAATATCATCAAATTTGGATTAGATCAGGAGATGAGTGGAAGATGACTAAGTCCCCTAATGGACTTTATGAATGTCTTGGCATGCCATTTGGACTTTCAAATGCTCCTAGCACATGTATGAGATTAATGAATAATATTCTTAAACCATATATAGGTACTTTTTTGTGGTCTATTTTGATGATATTTTGATGTTTAGTCCAAGTGAGAATGAGCATCTAAAACACCTACAAAAAAATCTTTGGAATACTTAAACAAAAAAATTATACATTAATTTAAAAAAGTATTTCTTTTTACAAACTAAAGTAATATTTTTAAGCTTTATTATATCCACTACTAGACTTAAACTTGATCTTTCTAAAGTGAAAGTAATCTTAGATTAGCCATCACCTAAAAGTTTTATTGATGTTAGAAGCTTCCATGGTTTAGCCACATTTTAGGAGATTTATTAAGAATTTTAGTACCATTATTGCTCTGATAACTGATACATCAAAATTAGATAAATTTTGTTGGACTCCTAATACACTAAGGGCCTTAGAGTAAATTAAAGTTTTTAGCACTTCTCACCAATCCTTAGGCTTCCTGATTTTTCTAAAGCCTTAAGTGACATGCAATGCTTCAAGAATTGTGATAGGTGAAATTTTAAGTCAAAAGAATCATCCTATAACATTCTTTAATGAAAAGTTAAATGAAGCCAAACAATGATATTCCACTTATGATAGGGAGTTTTATGTTATAATTCAATTATTAAGGCATTAGTGACACTATCTCTTATAGAGAGAATTTATACTTAATTTTGATCATCTTGACTTAAAATTCATTAATACTCAATGAAAATTAAGTCAAAGACATGCAAAATGGGTCTGCTAAAACATAAGCCTGGAATTGAGAATAAACTTGCTAATGTTTTATCCAGGGTATACCTAATGATTTCCTCTTTAGAATTGAGAGTCTCAAGATTTGATCGAACTAAAGATGATTATATTATGTTCCCTGACTTTCACCTAATTTATCTTGAACACCTAGATAAACTAATAACTTTACAAGAAACATTCTTGAAAACCAATGGATATTTATAAAAAGAAAAATAAATCCTCCTGACATCCTCTCTATCAGACCTAGAGAGAGGATGGAACTGATTTATTGTAACCAGTGGGAAAACCATCATGGTCAACTCCTCAATTACAAACTGCATTGCTGCCTCCATCTCCCTAATAATGCGAGTATGGTACAGCTTTATCATGCGGTTCTTGTTTCTCCTTTTGGTCCTGGTAAGGTGAGCAGAGTAAGAGCTAGACCCAACCTCAAAAGTAGGGAAGACAATCCCTGGGATCAAGGGAGCCTTCCCCTTGGAAGGTGCTAGTGAGTGGGTGTTAGCCCTTACTGGGGCAGCATGGAGAACCACGGGGTGTTTATGCACTGACACTGACACAGCTACTGTGGGAACCTCCATAGTCTTCCTCTTCATCATGGGAATCTCAGAATCTGACAGCATGTCAACTCAAATGACTGACTCCTGCCCAACCACTATGCTCCTACTAACAGTCGTGAAAAAGGTCCCCTCACATGTAATCCAAGCCCCCTCAAAACTTGACCAAAGTAGATGAGGTGGGCATAGTCAGAGCATGGGAGGTTGGCCTAATCTAGGGCTAGATCCATCCCATGGGAAAAAGTGACAAATATCTCAGCGCTGCCATTGAATCAAACTATACTGAACTGAGACTAAAAAAACTGACTTAAGCTGACTGAAACTGCAATGTTAAAAACAAACTTGAATTAGATTATCTTTCTTTGTTGATTTTGAATTTGAATTTAGAATTTGAACCCATACTCAACATCTTGAAAGTGTTAAGTCAGGCTCAAATGGATTGAGAAGAGATTTTGAGATTTGATTGGAAAGAGGAATTTTTGAATTTAGAATCCACTCTCAACAAATTTGGGTATGTTGAAAATGGGTTCAAATATATATATATATATATAAGATGCTTCCATAGGTTCATATTTCAATTTTAATTTTGGGATTTTGAGGACTCTTCATTTAACAAATTTGGGTATGTTAAAGTAAAGGGGTCAATTGAATTTATTTTTTGATCTGTGATTTTTGAAATTTACTCACTTAGCAAATTTAAGTATGCTAGGTGAGGTGTTTGAAAATAATTTCTTTTTTTTTTCCTTTGTTTGCTTTGTTTTGTGAATCATTTGTTATTTGAAAATGGAATTCTCATTTAGCAAATTTGGGTATGCTAAATGAGGAATCTAAGTGTGTTTTATTTTTTTTTTTTTTTTTGGCTTCTTTTTTTGAAATTTTTTTAAAATAGAACTCTTAGAAAATTTGAGTATGCTAAGAAAATCTTAATGTGTTTCTTTTATTTTTTAGAGATTTTGATTTTGAAAAATAGGATTCTTAGTAAATTGGATATGTTAAGGAAATCCTAATGTGTTTATTTTATTTTGGATTTTGTTTTGAAAATGGAGACTTCACTTTAGTAAATGTGGTATGCTAGAATGAAGTTCCAAAAGTCTTTCTTTTGTTTTGGATTTTGTTTTGAAAATGGAGACTTCTCTTTAGCAAATATGGTATGCTAAAATGAAGTTCCAATATGTTCTAAAATTTTGTGAAATGAAGATTTCACTTAGTAAATTTGAGTATGTTAAATGAAATTCTAAAATTGTGTTTCAAATTTTTATTTTGAAAATAGAGACTTCATTTTAGCAAATATGGTATGCTAGAATGAAGTTCCAATGTGTTTTGAGAAACTTTATTTTTGTTGATTTAGAAAAGAGATATTTCCATTTAACAAATTTGGGTATGTAAGATGGAAATCAATTATGTTTCATTTTTCAAAGATGTATTTTCATGTATGATTATTGCTTTTTGAAAGAGGTAATTCCAACCTAATCATACATGGAATATGTTAAGTGGCATTTCAAAATAATGTCATTTTATTTGGAAATGAAATCTTCATTCAATAAATTTGGGTATATTGAATAGAGATGTTCATATGTGCTTTTTAAAAAATTTATTTTTGATTTTAATTGGAAAACTCCATTCAATAGATGTGAGTATATTGAATGGAGAGATTTCATATGTTTTTGAAAAAAAATTTATTTTGATTGGAAATGAAACCTCCATTCAATAAATGTGGGTATATTGAATGGAAAGGTTTCATATGTTCTTTTTGAAAAGGTGAAAATTCCAACTTAACACATGTGGAATGTGTTGAGTGGAATTTCAAAGTTGTGATTTTGGCTTGAAGATGTAACATCCATCCAACACGTTTGGATGTATTGAATGGAAAGGCCCACCTTCAATTTTTTGCTTTTGAAAGTTTAGGAATGTTGGAATGTAATTTTGAAAATGAAGTCTTCACCAAAATGAATTGAGAGAAGAATTTCATTTGTGCTTTTGGAAGTTATGATTGTTGGCTTTATTTATTTATTTTTTTTGAAATGTTTCTATATGTAATAATTATAAAAATTGTTAGATGCAGTGAAAATATTTTTTTAAGTGTATTTTGAAAAAGTGCTTTTGAAAAGCAAGACTTTTATGAAGGATTTATTTTTCTTTATTTTTGCAATGAACCTATTCTTATCATAAAAATGGTAAGAAGGAAGTCTTTAATCATTTTATTTTTATTAATTTTTTATTTTCACCCATTGGGGAACCCAATGGGGGGTTTTAAGACCAACACAGGGTGAGATCCTAAAACCTAAAGATGTTGGCTAGCTTAACTTAAGGATGAAATAAGCTAACTACCAACAAAAATAAAGATAGTCTTGGATTTATATAAAAGTTCAAACCCACTATCGATGCTTGGAGACAATGATCATTTACCAAAGAAAGAGAGAGGAACCATCCCTAGTAGAGTCTCCAGAAAAATCTGTGCTGAATATATTTTTGCCTTCATCTATCCTTTTTAGAAAGAGGATAAATAAAAATAGAAATATACTCCTTGTTGGAACGTCACGTAGATCCACAGATGTTCTTATTAGGGTGATCGGATACGACATTGAGAAGAGGTGTACTATCTCTAAAGATAGAAGTTACCACCCTACAATGGACCTAATCACCTCAATAAAAACTCCTAAGGACTATGGGACTTCGAAATGTACCAGAGATTCTTACCTTACTTTACATGAAAAAGTAAAGTAGGTTTATTTTAAATCGGTTTGCTAAGTTCCCTACAGGGGCAAGCCCCCATAGTTAATTACATCCTAAGGATTCCTTAGGAATACTCTTGATTAAGGTAAATGATCATTGTCTCCAAAGATTTTGAAAAGGTAGGATTAAATCGATTGGTTTATTTTAGAAAGTCAAGTAGGATCGATCAAGATGAAGGAGTTCTTATCGAAGCCAAATGAAAATAAGTAGGGGTGCTTAAGATACTAGGAAGCCTAGTAAGCACCCCAAACTACCCTATAGTTAGGCTTTACATTTTTGAAATTGAATTAATTTGTTTGAGTTGAATTTTTATTAGAATGCTAGTGCTTATAATTCCATGATACAAGGTCACAGAAATTCCTAAGAGGTGAGGATTTATGCTTGTAGCCCGCAAAGGGAAGTAGCAACCCCTGAACCTAAATCTAGGGAGCTTTGGCAAGGGCCAAAAGCATGAATTAAATCTAAGGCAAAAATGGGTATTTGGTTTACCTCCACAAGAGAGGATAAATCACTCAGTTGGACTTACAATAGCCTGGGGGTGGCTACCAACTAACTCCTCCTATGATTTTAAAATATGTAGGCAAGTCATATGTTTATGTAAGATAGCAAGATTGTTATTTATTTAGAAAGAAACTAAGTCCTTAAACACACTCCCTAAGAGACTAGATCATGTAATGGAATGAATAATGACTTAAATCTAATGCAAATTTTTCACATGTTTTATTTTTATTTTGGACAATTAATTTGACACAAGCTTTAGGATTCTATATGCCTAATGCATGAGAAATTAGATTATGGGCCAAAATTAATGAGATAAGGAGGTGTGTTTCCACCATGGCTCTCACAGGTCAAGCCAAGTTCTCTGGCAAAGGTGGAAGCCCTCCAATCAAGAGTGAAATAATATACTTTTTATGCATGATATTAAAAAAGTAAGACAACATTCAGCTAAGGGGTTGTTAATTCTTTTATGTTGTTTTATAACCTAAGCTTTAGGTGAGGTTATGAGTTATTTATTTTTAGTTTTGAGTTGATTAATTTGGTACAAGATTTATTTTTTTCTAAGAGCCTAATCATCATTCAGGTCATACATCAAAGCAGGGAAGAAACTAGGAAAAGATATCATCTTAATGAGCAAGTTAAACAAACATCAATCAATTTATAAACTAGCCAAAAGAATAAAAGGTCATTTGTGGTAGAGCTCCACTGCACAAACCCAAAAATAAATTGGGTAGCTTAGCTCTACTCTTATACAACCCGTATTACAAATGAATTAATTACAATCAAGTAAAAAAATTCATGTTATGGGGTCTTCATTCTTCTTTTCTTCTTTCTAATTTCTTCTTTCTTCTTCACTTCTTTCTTCTATGGTTCCTTCTTTTGGATGGTTGGAATGTGGTTGCTCCAAAGGCTTCACATGGTACATAAGATATAATCTAACTAACACATGTGAAAAAGAGATTAGCTAAACAAATCATACAATCCCAAGCATGTATATATATAAATTGGACTTTGCACCCCACACATGGGTAACCAAGTCCACGGCTATTTTGGATTATGCTTAAGGGTATAAGCACACACGACAGATATTTTATTATTACTTAAGCACAATCTCCTCAGAAGACAATGGTTACTAAGATCTCCTACCATTCGTCATGCACATCTAACATTCGACTAAAAAACATCACAAAATAACATCAAACCATGCACCACCCTAATCTAAAGCTAAAAATGGTGACTTAGCCTAATGTGTGTGCTATTTAAAGTTTATGCGGTATGCTTAGCTAGGCTTTAAGGTTGAAGTTTTCTAAGTATGAAAATGTTCAACTTAGAGGGTTTGTTTTATGTAAGTGATTTAGTTACTTTGGTTGATTTTATTTTATATTTTTGATTTGGTTTAAGTGAATCCTATAATTAATTACTAAGTTGTAAAGAGAGGAAAAGAGAAGAGAACTTCTCTTTCCTCCCTACCTTAAGTAATTTCTAAAGTAGATTCATGTTTTATTTTTATTTAGTGAATGTTTTGTTATGTGTTTTAATTAATCCTAAGTTTAGATTTTCCCTAAATAAACCTATTCAAAAAGAAAGACATTTTTAGATTAAGTAAAGTGAAATACTATCACAAAGCACACATTACTTCATTTCTTTCCCAACATGTATAACATGCATATGAATGAATCCTAAGCATATCTATACATGCAAATGAAACTTTTTAGCATACTTTAATGATGAATTTTAAGTGATGCCACATAAGAAAATTTGGATGCTTTATGATGCATGATTTTTCATTAAGTAGAAAAAGAGAGATTCTTTTATCCATTCTTCATATGCACATTATGGAAGGCATAAGTGAGTACGGTGTCATTGTTAGCACCAGGGGTGTAAGGTACAAGACCTACTTAGGGCTACTTAAAGTCTCACAACCCCTGGGTTATCCAGACTAATATACCACTTTTCTTAAATACATATACATGTATAAAAGAAATGAATGGAATAAGAAAGATGCAAAAGTTTGTGTTTGTTTGTTTGATTTGTTTTTGCAATTTATATGTGTAAGTGTGGATGTCCTTCTTAAGTAATAACATAGGAATGAATAAGAATCGATTTAAGCAAGTGTTGCATTCTTTTCAAGTGAACTATACACTTTTCCAAATCCTATTCAAAACTATGCTAAAAGAAAAGAGAAGGAAAGCCACATTATGCATATCTTTATGTTTTTACTCACATGCAAGCTCATAAACAATTATAAGTAACATACCTTTCAGTTTTGATAATTGATTTATAAGCTTTGTGATAATTTTAGATTTAATAGTGATAATAGGCATTCATATTCTTACTTTAGCCAAAACATGCAATTTGACATAAAGGAAATATTTCATTTTTAATTTGATTTTTAAAAAGCATAAATGCATGATTTTTATATGGAATACACATTTAGCATGCTAGTAAAGAAATAAAGTGATGAAAGCAATGTAAGTTCATCCACCCTAATTAATTCCTAAAATCCTATGAATAAGATTATTTAAAGTAAATCAAATTTATTTTAAGGAGAGTTTGGATTTTGTTTGAGTTTAATTTTAATTTGAGAAATGTAAGATCAGTTTGCTGGTACTAACTCATTCCCCCATGTGTATGATGTTTTAGTTTAATTTTTAGGTGATTAGATCAATTTTATGCTTTGGTTAGGTTAAGGTGTGATAAGTGTATTAATTACCCCTTACCTGCACCACTTTAACATCTTAATCAAATAATTGTGAGCCAATGATATGACATAAAATCACACAAGGAATTTAAATCAGTAATTCACCTGGGAAAGAAAGGGCCTAATGCAATTGGCTCATAACTAGTGATTAATTAAGCTAAAGGGCTTAATTTAAGTACTTTCATAATCCTTCCACACATGTGGGTTAGATTTGATTTCTTATGCAACTTAGGTTATTGAACACCAAAGCACCTACCCAAGAAGGATTGATTAAGTTCTGAAATGTTTTGATTTTAAGATCAAATTAATTAAGCAAGTGATTAGGGGATTAACCCTTAATTAAGTTTGGATTAAGGAATGAAAGGGATTTAGGAATGGCTTAGAAAAATATTCCCCAAATTAATTCCATAAACCTATTTCTCTACTTAAGCAAGGCTTAATTAACTTAATAAAGGGATTAAATCACTATTCATATGCTTAATTACCCTTAATTACATAAATAAATTAAGGATTCAAATTGATCTCCCTAATTAATCCATCAATAAATCCCAAAAAAAATTAGGGGAGGCGGTCGTCCCCTAAATGCACATGAAGTTTGGCTTAATCTGTGGGATAATTAGGGCGTAATTAAGGTTATTATATTTTCAATAAAACCCTAATTAAGGAAAATGCACTATTAAAAACCCATTGGAAATAATTGTAGATTGTTCTCCTCTAAATTATCTTTACAATACATTTTATCTTGTATTTTTATGATTTTTCCAGAATTAGTTATGTTATTTTAAAGATTTACATTAAGGATAATTAATTAAATAGCTAACCCGTTGGTGCCATGTGGAGGGTGATGTGACGTGTGTTTTCCACATGGCGTGATGAGAGAGGCCACTTAAGTTATCACATCATAGCATCGCATCAATGATGGCACTACGCACTTTCTCCTCACCCGTCCTATCTAAGATTGGATGGCTGAGATAAAGCCTATAGTATTAAGGGATAAATCATATATTCCTAGGCGTCTTGATCATGGCCGTCCATCCAAAATGCGTGGATGGACGGCCCATGATCCATCACTGAGTGTCCCTACGGGAAAGGGGAACCGTCCACCTTCCATGGCATGATCCGAGCTCAATTGAGCTCAGATTAAACTCAAATTTTACCAACAACATCTAGGAGTAAAGGGAAAAAGATCTAACGGTCAAATTCTCATGAGGTGATAATTTCTTTCACAAAGGACCACACCATGTCTACTTTAAGCTCAGGTTGAAGGCATACCTTGCCGGAGGCTATCACCGGCGCTCGAATCTGATGAGGTAGCTTTGTCTAATGGAGACAAAGCTCTATTGAAGATTTGAGGTGATTTAGTTGAGGGGATCTTCCTATGGACCAAGCTCTCCTTCAATTGGGATCGACCTTGGTCTAGACACCACCTCCTTTGCTTTGAGAACTTGGGAAAAGGTGTGGATCAACTCGACTGACTCTTCTGAAGAAGCTTGCAAGAGGAATTGAGTTGATTTGGTGTATTGAGTAAGTTGGAAATTTTGAAGAAGCTCCCCTATTTTCAGTCTAAGAAAATTGAAAATGGAGAATTCCAAATGGCTTTAGGAAGCTTGGAGGAGCTCTCTAGAATGCTTTCTTTGAGTTACCTAAGGTCAATCGAGTGTGTGTGATCTGAATTCAAGCGGAATTAGAGGGAGTATATCTCCCTTGGGTGAATCGGATGGCTGTGAAGAGTTCTACCATTTTGATCCGATTCACCTCCTTCAATGGGTTTGTTAGGCTGTTAGGACTTGCACATGGTTTGGTTTTGAGTGTGAAGTGGAGTAGTGAAGCTCCCATGTGCTTCAATTGAGTGGAGGAGGGATCACATGTGCTCAATTCCTAAGTGGGTGGTCACTTTTAGCCTTAGGTTGGGTTGGGCTAACCCAAACCCATTGGGTCATATGCACCATGCCCATTACTGACCATTTGGTCCACTAAGAGGATGTCAAGTGTCCATGAAAGGGAATTGACCAAATTCCAAATGATTTTGATCTTAGGTTACTCTATGGCCTATGGGTAAAATGGTCATTTGGCTTGGATTTCATTTTGAATATGTTTGGTATGATTGAAAAATGGGTTAGGCTAAGTTTCATTGAATTTGGAGTTGGTTTGATATGATTTGGTTCATGTTGACCCATTTAGGTCAAAATAGGTCAACTTGGGTCAACTTGATCAATTGGTCAAATTGGGTCAAACTAAGGATTGGGTCAAGTTCATATGACCATCTGAAATGTTTTGGCATCATTGGTTTTGTTCAATTTGATTTATATTTGGATTTGGTTCATTTGATTTCATTTAGGTCAAATGAGTCAAGTTGACCAATTTGACCCATTTGACCTATTTGGGATAGGTCATGGGTTGGTTTGTGTTTGGTTGATCATTTGAAATGGATTGGTATCTTTGTTTTCAATCAATTTGACTTATATTTGGATTTGGCTCAATTTGACCTTTTAGGTTAAGTTGGGTTTAAGGTCAATTAGGCTAGGTTGGGTCTAGTTGGCCAATTTGGGCTTGGTCAAGTTCAACAAATGATTTGGAATGAACTTGACCAATTAGTTTCAATCAATTTGGCTTCGATCAAGTTTTGACACATTTTGATTTTTTAGGTCATGTTGGGTCAACCTAGGTCGAGTGGCCAATTGGCTAGGTCTCAAATGATGACTTGGTCAAGCTCAAATATTGATCATGAATGAGTTTTGATCAATGGTTTTAATCAATTTGGCCTATAGTGGATTTTTGCTAGTTTAGGTTTTATTTTGGTCAAATGTTGACTTGGTGAACCCTTAGGTTTGACTTGGTTTGACCCAATTTGAGTGATTGATTATCTTATGATCATTGTTGCTCATAATATGATGCTTAGTTGGGCTTAGTTCAATCCAATTTGGGTAGGATTAAAATTTGGCTCAAAATGAGTAGTTTAGGTCACTTTGGCTCAAGTGAGTCTAAGTAGGTCAAATGGTTGGGTCAAAGCTTGATTTGAGTTTGATTAAACTCACATATAGACTTATGATTGAAATATAAATCCATTTGCAAGTGATTTGAAGTCAAATGGGTTTTGATTCACTTGATAATTTCAAGTTCAAATGGGTGAACATTAGTTTGACTTGGGTCTGATTTTTGAATTTAGTTTTGGTTTGATGATTGGAGTTTATAAACTATATTTGGATTCATTATTGTAGGATTGATTAAATCATGAAGAAAATCAAGGGTTTGGCCTGATTTGAAATTGATTTGGCTAAGTTCAAGAATTTGACTTGAAAGGCTTAGGTTGAATTTGAATTGGATTTGGATTTGATTTTTTTGAATTTATTTTTGGATATTTGAATTTAAATTTATGAGTATATAAAATGGGTTATGAAAATTCCTTGAATTTGAATTGATTTAGATTTGATTTAGAAAAGTCCAGATGGGAATCAAAATGACTTAGGAAAGATTTTTGATTTGGATTTGAATTTTGAATTTGGTTTGATTGATTTGAATTTATATTTCATTTATATATGTGAATATAAATGAGAATATAAATGGGTTATGAGAAAATTTCTATATTTTGAATTGATTTAGATTTGATTTGAGTTAAGTCCATGAGAGGGAATCAAAAGACTTAGGAAAGATTTTTGAACTTAGAATTTCAATCATAAGCTTCAATCATTTGAAAATGGTTTGAGTTTGGAGAAAATCAATCAAGTTGAAATTGATTTAAGATTTGAAGAAATCAATCAAGTTGGAATTGATTTGAGTTTGACTTGAAGGGAGGAAGTGAGGAATTTGGCTCAAGCTATAAGGTAGGCAAATTTCCCTAACACCCTTAAGGCATGCCCTATTCCTATGGCTAACTCTTCTAAGTCTCTAGGACTAGGTTGAGTGTCCACCTAATCACTAGATATGTCTTAAAACTAAGGAACTCTAAAAGTCATACTAAAAATGAGGTCAACAGGCACCAAATGGGTTTGGGATAATTTTGGGCTGACTTAGGTTGAGTTTTCAGTCCGGTTTGGTCAACCACCAAGGTCCCATGGGTTGGTTTTATGGGTTTTGGATTTATTTGGTCAAATGAGTTCACATGGGTTCATGTTGGGTTGGGTTGACCAATTGGTCAAATTGGGTCAAACCAAGGCTTGGGTTGGGTTCAAATGATGATTTGAAGATTTTTGGTTTAAGTTGTTTCAATCAATTTAGCCTAGGTTGATTTTGACTCACTTGGATTCATATAGGTCAAATGAGCTAAGTTGACCAATTTGACCAATTTGACCAAATTGGGTTGGATTAGTGTTGGTTCATGTTCAATTGGCTAGTTGAAAATGATTGTAGGGTTTGAATCAATTTAGATTAAATTTAGATTTTGGCCAACTTGACCCTTTAGGTCAATTTGGGCTAGGTTGGGTCAAGTTGACTAGTTGGTCAAATTGGGCTCAATTATGGCTTTGGTCAAGTTCAATAATCAACTTGTAATGAACTTGAGCCATTGGTTGCAATTAATTTGGGTTAGATTATGATTTGACCCATTTTGGCCTTTTAGGCCAATTTGGGTCAACTTGGGTCAAATGGCCAATTGGACTTTATTTTGCTCAATTGAGGGTCAAGTCATGTTCAATCATTGATCATAAGTTGGTGTGAATCAATGGCTTCAATCAATTTGGTGTATGGTGGATTTTGGCTAGTTTAGGTTTCATTTGGGCTAAAGGTTGATATGATCAAAGGACCAAGTTGACTTGGTTTGACCCAATTCAAGGTGGTTGATTATCCTAGGGTGATTGTTGATCATGATATGAGACTTGGAAGGGTTTGGTTCAATCCAATTTGGGTTGGATTAGGACTTGGCTCAAAAAGGTCCTTAAGGCCACTTTGGGTCAAGTGGACCTAAATGGGTCAATTTGTTTGATTTTGGCTTGATTCAAATTTAGTTGGACCTAAATATATATAAGCTTAAGATTGAAATATAAATTTAACTGCAATCAATTTGGAGTCCAATGTATTTTGGCTCATTTGAAGTTTTCAAGTCAAAGGGCTAACTCGTGCTTGACTTGGGTTGAGTTGAATTTTGTTTGATAATTGTAGGTTTTATTTATATTTGGGTAGATGATTGAAGGAATGATTGATTCAAGAGAAAATCTATTGATTTTGACTTGATTTGGAATGGATTTGGCCAAGTTCAAGAAATATGCTTAAAGGGCTTGAATTGGGTTTTGACTTGATTTTGGACTTGGTTTTGTCATGTGAATTTATATTTCATTTATATTTGTGAATATAAATGAAGATATAAATGATTTATGAGAAAATCAGTTGAGTTTGGAGTGATTTGGAAGCAAATTTGACTAAGCTCATGGAGGTAGGCTAATGGGCTTAAGTAGGAATTTGATTTAGTTTGGTTTAGTTTTGGTCATTGGAAGGTGGGTTTCATTTATATTTGTGAATATAAATGAAGGAATAATTGATTTATAAAGAAACTAATTAATTTTGGGTTGATTTGGGTTCAGATTTGGTTAAGCTTATGGAGGTAGGTGCATAGGGCTTAAGAAGAGATTTTAGTTTGGTTTGATTTGGTTTGATTTGGTTTTGGTCATTTGAGTATGGGTTTCATTTATATTTGTGAATATAAATGAAATAATAATTGATTTATAAAGAAATCAATCAAGTTTGGGTTCATTTAGGTGGAGATTTAGTTAAGCTCATGTGGATGGGGCATATGGCTTAGGAAGAAATTTTGGACCTTGGGTTTGATTTTGGGATTGAATCATTTGAAGTTGAATTTGGATTTGGATTTGAATTTAGTACATGATGGAGGGATTGAATTGATCTTTGAAAAAATCAATTGAATTTGGATTGGTTTGAATTTGGCTAAGGCTAAGTCCATAAGATGGAATCAAAGGGCTTAGGAAGGATTTTGATTTTCAATTTCATTTAGGATTGAATTATTTGGTTTGTGATTTCAATTTGGATTTGGTATTTGAAGTTCAATTTTAGGTTTGGTTTGAGAAGGCAAAGCATAGGCTGGGTTTAGGCTATAGGATGGGCAAGTCTCCCTGAATTCGTAAGGTACGACCTAGCCCTATGGCTAACCCTTCTAAGTCTCTAAGCTTATGTTAAGTGTTCACCTAATCACTAGAAGTGTCTTAGGACTAAGGAGCTGTTAGTGTCTATGAGAGTCCTAGATCTATGATGAGGAAGTTGAGAACTCACTACAAAAGTGAGGTCAATAAAAGACTCCCTAATAGGTATGGTGTAACTGACAAGGCACACCACACATATTGGCGTAGATCGAGATGATCAGAGGATCGCAAGCACTAACAAAAATGATCTATCCTTAAACCCGAGGTGTAGACAGAATCACGATCTTAGTGCATTGCAGCTCAACTTGTGTCAAGGGCATAAGAGAGGGAGGAAGAATCCACTAAGGGATTAAGTGTGTGAACCTTCCACTAGAAAAAGTACGTTCAGGTTATCCAAAGAGGATAAGGGTTTTTGTTTGACTATAAATATGATTTGGGGAGAGGAAATTCACTGGGGATTAGGTTTTATAACCCATCGGGGATGGGTGCATGAACCTTCTACTAGGGAAGTAAGTTAGGACTATCCACTGGGGATAATAATTTGATTTGGTTGGATGTATCCACTGAGGATAGGGGTTGGTTATGATTGATTAATTTAGAATTTGATTTAGGCTCCCCAAAGGGGACTAAATTGGTTTGCACCTCCCTAGAGATAAATTTGATTCAATTGGGCATCTTCTAGGGGATGAGAGTTTGATTTGATTTGATGTGGGGCTCCACTAGGGAGGAAAATATCATTTGGGGTAATTTGATTTGAGGATAAGGTGGATTTAATATGGATTTCTTTGATTTATTTGGGGAAGTATCTACTGGGAATAAGAGTTTGAATGGATTTGATTAAGACTCCACTGGGGGAGGATGGTGGATTTAAAATGATGGACCATGTCAGTGTATGATAGATCCACTAAGAAGGGGCTATATCAGCCTTGTCCTGTCTCAGATTTACAAATCCAAAGGGAAAGTCTACCGGCCACATGGTAGGACTAACCAACCAAAGGGTTGTCTTTCGGTGTGCAATGGTCAAGTCAGGAAGAAATCTTGTAGGTATACATCCTCCTAAACAAGGAACCACTTGGATTGATAGCACAACAAATCGAACCCGACCTAGGGCGACTATTGAGTGAATGCCGCTGTGGACTCATATCAACTCAAAAATAGTCAAGATTAATTTCATTTTAATTCAGATGGACCCTGTTGGTGTGCAATGAATCCACTAAGAAGGGGAAAATATCAACCTAGTCTTATCTTAGATTTACTAATCCAAAGGAAAAGTCTACCTGGGGTAGACTAACCAACCTAAAGGGTGTCTTTTAGTGTGCAATGGTCAAGTCAGGAAGAAAGCTTGTAGACTTACATCCTCCTAAATAAGGAACCACTAGGAGTGATTGGTTGAACCCGACCTAGGGCTGCTCGTCAATGTGCAATGTTCATGCTAAAGAGAATGTGTAATAGACTTATATCTTCTAAAGCAAGAACGACTGCTAGGGTGACCCGTTGGTGGAACAACAAGTCGAACCTGGCCTAAGGGCGACTACTGAGTGAGTGTCGCCTGGGGACTTATCTCAACTCAAGAGTAGTCAGGCAATTCCTATAAGGAGTTTTGACTGCCCTAAAGATAGGATGCCTGCTTGGAAAAAAGTACCATTGGGGTGTCCTCCTAATCCATAAGTGAATATATATATATTTTATTTTATTTATATATTTATGTGGACCCTGTTGGTGTGTGATGAACCACACTGAGAAGGATCTTATATCAACCTAGTCCTATCTCAGACTTATTGGACCAAGAAAAAATCTGCCTATGAAAGGGGGACTGTCCAATCCAAGAGTAACCGGGGTAATGTCTAAATGGGGTCGCTAAGGGTGTGATCCAAATAAAGTGCCCACAGGGGAGGTGCCGCTAGGGAATTTATCCATAACCCTATAAAAGAAAGCCTATAGGTATACGGTGGCCAACTCAGGAGAAAGCTTATAGACTTACATCTACTATGAGTGGTGTATCCACCGGGTGGGTCTCCATCAGCATAGAGATAACCAACCAATCTAAGGTGTCTGTCGGTGGGCAACGATCAATCTGAGAAGACATCTTGTTGACTTACATCTTCATAGACGGAAATGATCACCAGGATAGTCTGTCATCGGTAGGATGGATGCTATCCGACCTAGGGCGACTACTAAGCAGGAAGTCCTGTATGAAGACTAGACCCAGACTTGAAGTAGTCAAGAGGAAAGGAGCCACTAGGGGACTAATCCTAAGCTTCATTTATACTCAACCCAGTTAGTGCATGATAGTTAGTTCAAGAAGAAAGTGTGTAGGCTTACATCCTCTTAAACAAAACCAACATGGGATAGCTTACCAGCCGTGTAGTAAGGCCTACCAAACTAATAAGGCGCTCATCGGTTTGCAATGGTCAAGTTAAGAAGAAGGCTTGTAGACTTACATCCTCTAAATAAAGAACCACTAGGGTGAAACACTAGCAAGGTAGCATGTCAGCCCGACGTAGAGCAGCTAATGAGTGAGTGTCACGGGAGGCTTTATCTCACATCAAAGTAACCCGAGACAAAAGATATGTGTTTGTTTTATGTGATTGTGTGTTGTTTATGTTGGTGTTGTGTTACTGAAGGATGGGATGTCACTTGGGTTCCTTACACCTACCCTAAACACACCGTGGCAGATTTGTAAATGAAGAAGTTTCTCAACATGGAAGAGATGGGATTTGAAATGAAAAGAAATTTTATTGATAATTATTTTGCAATAAGATTTATAGATAGTAGTTCTTTAAGTAGAGCCCATCGATTGGAAGCATTGGGCACTCTCCCTTATAATTTAAAAGCTGATAAGATCCTCCATGGTAGGCCTTCTCTATGGTAAAAGGGTCTTCCCAAGTGGGTTCAAACTTCCCTCACATCTTTTGACGAGCAATAATTAATCTCCTTAGAACTAAAACAAGCTCTCCTACTTGAAAAGCTTTAGGATGGACCATCTTGTTATGAGTTTGAATCATTTTGGCTTTGTACAACTTGAGGTTCTACCATGCCTGGAGGCCTCTCTCCCCCAAACCTTTAAACTCTTCTAACTGCAACTTGGCATTCTGTTCCGTTGTGATCTTTCTACCCACAATTATCCTTAGTGATAGGAGTTGGACTTCTAATGGTAGAATAGCTTCAGACCCATACACTAAAGAGAATGGGGTAGATCGAGTTGTAGTTCTGTATATGGTGCGGTAAGCCCACAAGGCTTCAACTAACTGGTCATGCCACTATCGCTTATTATCATCGAGTGTCTTCTTTAATATCTAGAAGAGACTTTTGTTGAAGGCTTTTGCCAAGCCATTTGCCCTTGGGTAATAGATGTTAGAATATCTCCAATCTATGATATGTCTCTAGGCAAAGCTATTGATTTTGGGGCTCTTGAATGCAATACCATTATCGAATATAATTCATCGAAGCACCCTAAACCTATATACAATATGGTTCCAAAAAAATAGAGCACATGCTGAACTGTGACCTCTCTGAGTGGGACTTCCTCTACCACTTGGAAAAATAGTCGGTGGCAACCAGGATAAACCGATGACTTTTCGAAGGAGTATCAATCAGACCCAGTATGTCGGTGCCCCCAACCCTCAAATGGCCAAGAGGCCAATGTAGGATGAAGAATGTTGGGTGGTTGGTGTAGGACCACACTGTGCACCTGACATTGGTGGCATCTCCTAGCTACATCCATGCAGTCTATGATCATCAAAGGCTAGTAGTATCATTGTCTCTTAATCTTGGCTTTCTTCTTCAGACTGGATTGATATGCTCTGCATAAACCTGAGTGTACCTCAGTCAAGATCTTATGGGCTTCGTGCTTGCCTAAATAATGTAACCACATATGATCGAAAGATTGCCAGTACAAGGTTCCATCCACAAGAGCATAGAATAGGGTTCTCTATTTCACCTGATGTGCTAGTGACTTCTCTTGAGATAGTTTGCCTATACTTAGATAATCTATGAATGGTTGCCTCGATCTTACTCGTCATCCTTTTTTTT